>JASTWR010000223.1:0-303650 GCA_030770355.1 Harpagoxenus sublaevis | reverse complement strand
AAAAAAATATTAGACTTTTATTTTTTTTTGGACTTATCTCGACGTTTAAGGGTTGAAACAACCCCTTGAAAATAACGGATTTTATAATTTTTAGCAAATATCTTCGAAAATATAAGGCGTTTGAAAAAGAGTTTCATACAAATGGTTTATGGTTTTTTATGCTCTTTGCAATGGCGTAATTACATTTCTCAAATAAGTCAAATTTTTTTAATTTAACCCCACACCCACCTATTATTTTTGCAAAATATAACAATTTTTTTAACGCAAAAATTTAAGAGCATCGAATGCCAAATACATCCATGTATACTTTTATTATGATACCACTATTCAATTTTTGGGAAGACGAGATGATATGTAGTATAGGCGTCGCGCTGTAGGTAGGTGTTGCGTTATTTCTGTTCAGTTGCGCTGTACGCTTAATAAATTCCATTTGTGCATATTTTCTCATACTACAATATATATTATATACTACGACATAATATGCGATAAAAGTCCAAGCAGAGGAAAAGATATCACGTCATCCGAAATTCAAATGGCGTGTGCGCAAAACAGTGTTATAAATACGCGTCGAAGTAAATCAACAACCAAAGTTCAGGCATTTGAATATCATTTGCTCGTGTCATAATTCCGGAAAGGAACTACATTGACATATACATATACTTTTAATCTATATATTTAAAGAAATAATGCTATTTGTTAATCTTTTTTTAGCGGGGGTTATTGCGGTGAGATGTAAGAATTCGAGGATTTATGAATATTGAACATAGACGATGGGTTTGGTATTATCCAAGGCTGAATCGTAAGGCGAACGAGCATGTTTGGGGAGGCACTGAAGATATTTACAATCTGCAAATTTTATTCAATATGCGGACATATGTAGAGGAGAAATATGGTAGAAAAATTAATAAAAATAGTAACAGTAATAAATTAAAAATACAAATTACAAAGTTTATTTCTGTATGTGTTTATATTTACAATATTGGGTAATAATATTATGTGTAGACGAATAATATCGAGTCACAATAAAATATAATAAACTTTTTTAAACGTCGCCAGTAAATGATTAACAAAATTGTAGATTGTAAGACGACTCATGTATTAATAAATCAGAGCAGAATTTTTAAATTAATCAGTACATGAACATATAATATATGTAAGTTACATTTATGGCACATATTCGTCGCAAAGATGATGATCATGAAAAGAATGTGTTATACAAAGCGATTTTTTGCATCAAGAACAAGTAATTAATCGATTTCCTACAATACTATCTTATCTTACTTTATGGCATCGGATGTCCGTGTTCGCGCCCGACGGAATGATCGACCTGCAATCTTTGCAATAATTGCCTCAAATTACCCCGACCTCGGCCACCTGCCGTCGAAGCCACGGATAGCACCCTCGCTATAAAGTCATTGCGACCCGGACGTCTTACGTCCTCTCGCTCCAATTGGCGAACGTGTCGTTCGGCTCGGCCACGAAAGTTAAAATTGTAGACAGGCGCAGCACACACCCCTTTCGCAGCTTCCTCAAGTTCAAGAGGTTGTGCTACGTCTGGCAAATCTGAGCCCATTTTTGGCGTAAACTAACACACTAACACATAGAAACTATAGCACAAAAAACTAGAACACAAACGACTGTATACCAGCGGGCGACAGTCGAATTATATAAATATTATAAATGAATACGCACTTTATAATTAATGGAGTGGTTTTTTATGTTAGGTTTGATACCGTCTCTTTCTCTTCTCTATTTCTTGATTACAAAAGGTATGCGAATTAAAAATTAATTAATTTATCAAAACTGAATAATAATTCTGCGTTTTGCGTGTGTGATGACAATAAAGAGACAGCAGTACAAAATATTGAAATATTCTGATACTCTGACAAGGAGGTAATCTGAAATTTGAAGCAAACAAAAAAAAATTAACTTTATTAACTAAAAATAATTTTAGTAGGTGCTTACAATCATGACATTTTATGAGCAAAAAAGATTATATAGTCACTGGCAAGACTGGCAAAGAATTGAGTAAGAGCTGAATAAAAAATTATATTAAATATTCAATATCAAAGGAAAAAGTAACAAGCGTAAGAAACCAATAAAAGTTAAAAATAAAAATGCGCTTACATGTTCACAGAACGACAGCGTAAAACACACAGTTCTTTACACTTCAAACTTACGATCTGAAATGCTTGCTTTTCGGAATTATGACACGAGCAAATGATATTCAAATGCGTGAACTTTGGTTGTGATTTACTTCGACGCGTATTTAACACCCATGTTTTGCGCACACGCCATTTGAATTTCGGATGACGTGATATCTTTTCTTCTGCTTGGACTTTTATCGCATATTATGTCGTAGTATATAATATATATTGTAGTATGAGAAAATATGCACAAATGGAAATTATTAAGCGTACAGCGCAACTGAACAGAAATAACGCAACACCTACCTACAGCGCGACGCCTATACTACATATCATCTCGTCTTCCCAAAAATTGAATAGTGGTATCATAATAAAAGTATACATGGATGTATTTGGCATTCGATGCTCTTAAATTTTTGCGTTGAAAAAATTGTTATATTTTGCAAAAATAATAGGTGGGTGTGGGATTAAATTAAAAAATTTGACATATTTGAAAAATGTAATTACGCCATTGTAAAGAGCATAAAAAACCATAAACCTTTTGTATGAAACTCTTTTTCATACGCCTTATATTTTCGAAGATATTCGCTAAAAATGATAAAATCCGTTATTTTCAAGGGGTTGTTTCAACCCTTAAACGTCGAGATAAACCCAAAAAAAATAGGAGTAATATTTTTTGATGCTCTACAACATATCCAAAGCCCATCCAAATCGGGTAGGGACACTTCCGACCGTTCCTTTGTGAGTTATAGCAGATTGAATGAGAAATGAGCATTTTGACTTTGATGGCTCATAACTCCGTTAAAATCATCGTACCGCAATTAAAAAAACAGATTCGTAAATTTTTTTAAATAACATGTAGGCATGATACAAATGGATGAAAATAATGTAAAAATTAACGTTTTTTCCTTTTTTTATTTTGACTCAGAAAATAATTGTGCAGAACAACAAATTTATTCTTCACGTTTTTTTGTACTTTTAAGTATCCTACATTTAAAACAAATTGCCGAATAACTATGAGATTTTTTTTATGGTGGCCACTATGGTTTTATGGGGCGAAACGTACAAAAAATTGTAAAATTGCTTAATTTTAGTGCAAAAAAATGAGAAATTGAAAATAAAGTTTAATTAGCGTTAGAAATATTGATTTCCAGTGCACTGAAACTACATTGACTCTTACTAACAAAAATATCAACAAAAACAAAGAAATTTTGTTTAGTATTTTTTCACCAAAATTTAAAATAATATCGCCGGCATTAGCGTTATCCAAAGCGTACCACTAGGAGGTCGCACGGTCGGATTTACGCTTTGTTGTGTGTGTGTATTTGTGTTTGTGTGTGTGTGTTTGCATATAGGTGAGACCCCACAGTTTGCATAGTTTTGCAGTATTTTTCGACTTTCTCTTTTTATGCACGTGTGTGTATGTGTTTGGAGCGTCTGAGTGGATTATGTTGGGGTTTAAAACTGTGAGGATAAGTTTAATAACGCGTGTTCCTGCCTCGATTCAAGACGACTACTCGCAATCGGTTTCGCATATTGTTTCAACGGCGTATTGCTGCCTGAGGGATTTGTTGGTAGGTTCGGCAAAGAGCTCTTACAAGCGAAGCCAAATCGGCTATATTGGGATTGTTTTCGCGTATTTTGCGTTCCAACATATTCCAAATGTGCTCGATTGTATTCAAATCGGGACTCATTGGCGGATGTAATAATGTCTCGATTTGGTGATTCCTCAGGAACTGCTGGGTGTAAAGAGCAAAATTACAAAAAAATCTCATACTTAATCGGCAATTTTTTTTTTAAATGTAGGATACTTAAAAGTACAAAAGACGTAAAGAATAAGTTTTTGTTGTTGTTCTGCACAATCGTTTTCTGAGTCAAAATGAAAAAAAAATTGTTAATTTTTACATTATTTTCATCCATTTGTATCATGTCTACATGTTATTTAAAAAAAATTGGCAATTATATCATTCAATAGAGCAAAGTTCTAGCTTCAAGAATCTGTTGTTTGAATTGCGGTACGATGATTTTTAACGGAGTTATAAACAATCAAAATCAAAATGCTCATTTCTTATTCAATCTGTGATAACTCAGTAACAAAAAATTGTAGAAACATTTAAAAAAAAAGATTTTGTAGGAAAAACTTCAAGCTTTCACATTAGAAAGTCAAAAAAATTTGCAGGCTTTTTTTAGGCACGTGACAGGCCCACAAAGTAAGAAGAAAAATTCCCATTTTGTCCAGCTCGTAGTTTTCTATATGTAAAAATTACCACACTCACAGAAACTAAAAGAAAATGGTAACCTTTTAAAAGTAGAAATTTTAAGCTTTAAAACCCTTTTTTAAAACTTAAATTTCGTTCATTCTTAACGAAGATACAGCTGCCTTTGGACACGATTGTCGTTAGGGAAGGAAACAATCTATTAACGAACTGGTACCGAAAACCCACCTTCTCTGGCAGGTACATCAACTTTTTTTTTCGTGTTATCCGCTTAAGTACAAAATTAACACGATACATACTGCCTTACTGACCGTGCTATTTTACTTTCTGACAAACGTTTCCACCGAGCTAATATCGAAATAGTGAAAGCAATTCTACGTAACAATTCCTTCCCTGACAATCTAATCAACAAACAAATAAACACTAGACTAAAACAACACCGTTTCTCTCAAGTGAGCGATGATAACGAACGCACCGAAGCGTTTGATGTCCGTAGATATTTAGTCATACCGTTCGTCAAGGGCCTCAGCGAGGATATACGCTTTACGCTCAATAAAGTAGGTCTTGATACCTTATATACCATCCCGAAAAAACTCGACGTAATTATCAAGAAAGGAAAGGATAGACTCGATAAGAACCGTAAGACTGATCTAGTATACAAGATAAATTGCGATAATTGTAACGCGTCTTACATCGGGCAGACGAAAAGATATTTGCAAACGCGTATAAAAGAGCACCAGAACAACATTAAAAAGGACGAGGACTGCCGCTCGGTGGTAAGCAAGCACCGGGCACTTTACCGACACGATTTTAAATGGTCCGATGTCGATATACTACATAAGGAAAAGAATACTAGAAAACGTGAAATAGCGGAAATGTTCTTCATCAAGAATTAAATGAACACAATTAATTTACAAAAGGATACGGAGAACCTAAATCCTATATATGACAAAGTCATTTCTAGTATATAAATCCGCTATGTTTACTTACTTAACCTTATAACGTTTCCTAATTTTGTTAGTCGCTTGCTTGCTCCCGACCGTTCGTCATCTCCTATCCGTTCGACTCCGTTTATAACTATTCTGGTTATACGCTGTGCTTGTTAACGTAAAGATATTCACATCAAGAGTTCTACGACACCAAACATGTAATTATTTTCTTTCTTCAATTTTATTTCTATTTTTATTCAATGACACATCTTAACAAAAAGATTTTTGTGTAGCTTTTGACATATGACTTTTTCGGTCAAAATCTTCATATCTCGCAGATGTTCACGTAAGAGCTATAGTTCCATGCTTGTCTATAGGTAGGACATCTTATTATATCTATTATGTATTAGTTTATAGATGCGATCGCCTACTAATTGTATTTGCGTTACCGATTTTTTTGTAGACACTTGAGAAGGACCCAATCCCCCGAGTCGAAACGTCGTGATTAGACGATAATTTATCACTTGCCAATTGCGTCATTCAATAAAGATTTTTTGTTTAACTTATCATTGGCGGATTAAATTTTATTTTGATTTATATTTTATATTTAAATGTTATAGACATATGTTTGTTCTGAAGAGGGCCAAGTAAGGCCGAAACGTAAACATTATATTGCGATGCTATTGTAAACACTTATATATTTTTAAATACGAACCTATTATTGCTCGAATATTGGTCGTTCTTCTATTGTTTTAGTTTATATAATGCAGTTATATGTATAATATATATATGTGAATTTTGTTTCTATATGATCATATATTAAAATTATATACTAACAATATATGTACATATATAATGTGTAAAATTATATATGTAAATATACAAGGTGTTAAAAAAACCATTCAATATTTACATAGTAGATAGTACATACCAAAAGTAAAACCTTAGTAAACTTAGGTCGAAAGCTCAACCGTTTCTGTGACATAATTATTTTGTATGTTAGCATCATGATTGACTTACTGGCTTCTACGTGTCGCATGCGAAATGAGAACAAGATAATCTGTCTAAATCTTTATTTCGATATTTGCAGGTGTTCCACATGTCTTATTTCCATTTCCATATTTGGCATTTTCTTCTTACAGAGTTGCAAACTCTCTCGAAAATTTCAGGTCTCTGTTAAATTATTTGACAAACATGCTGGATTCAATCACGTAATTTTTCTAAGTCATTTATTAGCGGAGAATACACAATGCTTTTTAAATATTCCCATAAAAAAAGCCCAAGAGATTTAAATCAGGGGATCGAGGAAGCTATGCAACTGGTCTACTACGTCCAATCCACCTTTGTTCGAACACCGTGTTTATATAAGTGCTTTCTTACATTACGTGCAAACAAATGAGATAGAGCCTTATCATGCATGTACCACATCGATAATCTTTCAGCCAAAGGCATATGTTATAAGAAATGAGCTAGGTAATGTATTCACCAAGAAATTGAGATAAGCGCAGCGCCTGAAAGCCGATTTGGGAGTATTACAGGGCCAATGAGGTGATCTCCCATAATGCTCATCCAAACATTTAACAAAAATCGGTGTTGGTGGTTGTTTGAATAAATGCGTGAGGATTTCCTGCTGCCCATATGTGATCATTGTGGAAATAATTCCATTTTGCGTAAATGCAGCTTCATCATCAGTAAACAAAATGCAAAATACGAAATTCGGATTCAAAGCACATTTTGCGAGTAGTCACTGTGAAAATTCCACTCTTGTTTGATAGTTCGGTGGAGTAAGTGCTTGCACTCGTTAGATACGGTACGGATAGAGTAGGTGCTCATGAAGCGTTTTCCAAACAAGAGTAGTAATGATTTCTACAACATCGCATATTCTTCTTACGTTGGTTCTTTTATTTCGGGCGCTATACCGCGATATTACCACCACTGCCGGATGTCGCGAAAGTGTCATTTAGGTAGTCCATCTGCAATACAAAAACACGAACAATTACATATAATATCTAATATAGTGCAAGATAAGACCTGTAAGAATGTCCTCAATCTTAAAGAGGACTTCACCAACATTCGGAAGACAAGGATAAAACCTGATTTCAAAATTTAAATGTAAGTAAAAATTTAATTTTCAAACTGTATTTGTCATTTTACACATGGACGTTTGACAAATTTTTTCTTTGAAGTTAATGATACGATATTTCCGGTAAATCTTAAGTGTGTGATACATTAAAGATACTTTCGAACTCCAAACGTAAAATAGCGATGGGCTTTGGCGGATCCGTAGGGCTCGAAATTCTGACAGTGCCGTCGTCGGAACTCGTTACAAGGCAACTGTGCGTCAGATGGGTGCGCACCCCGTTATCGCTTTTGTAGAGTCAAAGCACATAACATGGCGTAGCGATCTACGACAGTTGTATAGTTGTAGACGTAAGCAACGCACAAGCTTTGGCGTAGTCTGTTGTGTCGTATATGGAGGTGCCAGCTAACTTCGTAAGCTGGTGCCTCCATATAAACGACACAACAGAATACGCCAAAGCTTGTGCGTTGCTTACGTCTACATCTATACAACTGTCGTAGATTGCTGCGCCATGTTATGTGCGCTTTGGCCCGTATGCTCGGTGGAATAAGATTTCACTATCTCAAAATCGTTTTTTGGACTTAGCATGTGCAACTTCGCTTTGCTGTCCCCGACGCAAACCCAATCCCGTCGCATACTTATATGTGGGGAACGCTTTGTCTGAAACCTAAGAAGTACACTTGCGACATTGTAGCCGCGTTTCTTTTCTCGATGTTAAAAATTCTGGATGACATTACTCTGATAAACTTTATGATTTGTTCGGCTCTCTGATCCCAAACGGACATCGTGTTGTTGACGGACAAGATGTATTCCGTGTTCATGGCCAGCTTTAGCGCTGTATAAGTATGCAACGGGTACTGCCAGATCGTCTTATTACTTGATCTCGAATCGAACACGAATATAGTCCCGCAGAATGAGGCTGTTGCAAAGAGGGCCCGCTCTGGACACGATGCCGTGCACCGCAACGAATCCACTATGTTGCTCCTATCTTTGTGAAGATAGCCCCGCATTTTTTGAATTTTATATTTTCATTAATTGTGCTACATTGTTCTACATTTGTGTCGTTTTGTGACAAAAACCTTATCTTGATAGCTCATATTTTAAAAAATTACAAAAAAATGATTTTATTAGCCCGGCACTTGTTTTTGTATTTTAATAAAGGTTTCACGACACTTAATTAATTGTGTTTACACGTAGATAATCGTATAATGTAAAAACACTTGTTTTACTGCTCTTCCATCAAGTTATAAGGAACGTATAAAGTCCGGTACTTTGTTACGATATTGACAATCCGAAGTCGGTTATGTAATTCACGAATCGACGTATGGCGCGTGAAGGATTAATTAATCACAGTTAAACAGTTCGCATTACACGGAGTATACGTAAGAGTATTTCCACAGTATCTGTGGTATTTCTTATTATTTGGAATCAATTATTGCCATGCAGTTTTCATCATCGTTGTAAATATTTCTGCGGAGGACCGCAGCGTATTGTTAAATAGACGGCACGCGAAAACACGTTTTCGCCTGCGATCGTCAAATTATAAATCTGATAAATTTTTAGGGAGGATCGTGAGTTTATCTTTTACTGTCGTACCCGGCGCGTCGCGCGTACCAAATTATAAAGAAGCAAAATTTATAAATCTTTGTAAAATTGTATAAGAGGAAAGAATGAATAAATAAAAATCGATGTTACGAGATACGTACTGTGCACGTCGCAGAAGCAGAAGACCAGCACGGCTAGTCCGATATTGGCTGCGGTCTATTTCATACTATACAAATTCTTTGAAACGTTCTTTGTCTCCTTCTTTCTTTGGACCGCAGCCAATGATGGAGAACAATCTATGCGAGCGATACGCGATTTGATTTCTCAGTACATCGCACAGCGCGCAGCGTCAAGAGCTCGACGTCCTCGTTCGGTCCTTGATATACCTACGTAGATGCCTCGTCCGGGGACGTCCTGATGCTTAATTCGTTATCGTCGTCGGTCAGAAGCAATCTGTTGATACAAGATTGCGTAGCTTTAAGATAGTCTCTTTAAGAAGATTGACAACAAAATGTTCAAGATTTTTGAATGTCACAGTAAAAGTTTTATCGTGAAAAATTAAATTAGTAGATATTTATAAACATAATAATTGTAATTTGTAGATGTAATGTATAAACATCCACTCTTAACCAATAAATACGCTTTTTAATTAAAGAATAAATTTTTAAAACCTGAAGAATTTCGTAGGGATACCTAGCTACGTATAGTTCAAAGTCCATATAAATTTCGTGGATATGTGGCTTATCGCCTAGCGGTTGTATCAAAACAGCGGCCGTGGCCGCTCTTATTAGGCGTCTCTTCGTATTGTCTTACATTTGGCTTTAGATATAAGTGCTGATGCGAAGAAAGAATATACCTTTTTAACTATTTACGGTTATAACGTCACGATGAATCTTATAGGTGGCGAGTGAATCATCGCTATTAAAAGTATAGTTTATAGTGTTTTTTTATTTTTTTCATAAATATAAAATAAATTAAATAAGAATAAAAAGAACACTACAAAATAGAATATTTCTATAATGATTAATATATTTAATTATTATTATGCAAATTCACATATTATTATTGTTCGAGATTGCGATAGCTTTATATAAAAATAACGTTCATCACAGACATCGCGACATTTTTATCAATTCCATTCTCTATGTTTATACATTACAACGCATTTCAGCCGTTCCCGCAGCTTTTTCGGCAAATCCTCCTCGACAATTGATGTTTGAACGTGTGTTGATTTCAAACGTAATTAAAACTGAATCAAACAAAAGCCGCTACCTCGCTAGCAGTGCATCAAAAAACTTAGTCACAATTTAACAATTCCGCGAAACCAATTAATGATAATAAATGATAAGTTTATTATTTCCGCTTGCCTGTTGCCGAAGTCTCTGGCATGTTTTTTATTTATCGCATATAAAACCTCGGAACTATCTTTTGTGGTTTATTCGACGCGCATGTTGTTATTTTGTTAATCAATCATCGGGCCACAGTCATATAAACAGGTCTGGACACTGGCTCGGCAAGCGTCCCCTAAATAAAGCCAGAAAACCAATATGGCGTCAGATGTAGTAAACGCTTTTTGCGCATGCGCGAACTAATATATATGTATATAATAATTACAACAGCTGTGTAATTATATATATATATGTATAATAATTACAACAGCTGTGACGCCTTCTATGTAGGGCAGACCGGCAGACAGTTGCAAACTATGAAGGAACATCGCAATCACATACAAAGAAACACGTCTAATCGCTCTGTGTTGATTGAACACAGATTAGAATCTGGTCATGATTTTGATTGGGACGGCGTGGAGATTCTTGACAATGAACCTTACTTAAATAAACGCCTAACATCAGAAATGCTTTACATTAAGAGACAAAAAAATGGTTGAATGGTTTGAATATGCAGACGGACACGGAAGGTTTACCGGAATCTTATTTAGATGTAATAGCGAAACTTTCCAAACTTTATATTCCGCTCCGGTACACGGGGGCATACATCTATGTTTATTTTTTAACCGTGGAATTCTCTGAACTTCAAATTTGTGTGTACTCATTTATGTTTATTTATATTGTTGTGTCAGCCTGACAATGTTTAAATTATAACTGTCATTGTCTCTCGAAACGTTATCGAGAAGTCACGCAAATTTATCACTATGAAACGTACGATCCAGTTCGAGAATTTTTGTCTCTTGTTCTGTAAGTTTTTGTCTAATTTCATCTTTGTTAATTAATTATGATGTTATGCATGCGTTAATGTTGCCTGCATCTGGTGTTGCTCCAAATGCTTGTTGAGGTATCTTTCGAGTTTCTGCGATCTTTATGGATACACGAAAGGACATGGCGATTCTCTCTTTGTCTTCTTGGCCTACAAACCGAGGAGAATTAAGACCAGTCGGAAGATGCTTGGTTTGCTTCGGAGCATACACATGCTCCCTCAGCTTTGCGAGAGATTACGCCTATCAGCTAAGAATTAATGTTTCACTGTTGACTACGTCAGGGACTGCGAGTCATTGCGTATGACGTTTATTATGTATTTCGTTTGATATTCTTGACTTTTTATTTTGTACCCACGCTGAAGATGACCCCAAGAAAGGGTTGAATCGTTCGTGATATCGTATTTGTAATATTTTATTAAATATATTGCGCACCTTTTACTGCGCCTGGCTCTAATTGCCCACGTTATTTAGTGATTTATGAAGTGAGCCTTTATTTATTGTATATATAATATGTATTTTATTATAAAAAAGACATGTAGTTGCATATTGCAAATTACATAATTACATAATTCTTTTGCAAAGCAATTATGTGTTTTCCTTACACCAATAATTTATTCATCTTCTGATTGATTTCTTCTTCTAATTTTTCAATGACATTTGAAATGACTTAAGAAAAATTTTGTCTTTACATTCTTAATGTATAAATATCTTTTCTTTTAGAAAAGGTGTTCTTGTGGTATTTGGTGTTACATGCTTGTGTGTTGAACGGTTATATAAACATTGCACTTAGAAGTAATAAATAATTTATTTTTATCTTTCAAAGCATGCAGCAATCTCGCGGCGCATGTGCGGTAGAATTGACATTTGAAATGACATGATATGACATTTGAAATGACCGAAAAGGATTTTGTATTTATTTTTTAATGTATATGTTATTTTTTTTAGAAAACGTGCGATTATTTGGTGTTACATGCTTGTTTGTTAAACGGTTAAACACTTAGAAGTAAAAAATTATTTATTTTAATTATTTGAAGCATGCAGCAAATCTCGCGGTGCATGCGCGGTAGGGTTTTACTACATCTGACGCCATATTGGTTTCAACTATCATCACAGTGCTTCACTTGGATCCCACTCTCTCCTATGCTTGCCGAGCCGAAGTATCCAGACCTGCTTATATGACCATGCATCGGGCAGTCATTTAATTCGGTCGCGAGCAGTCTAAATTATGACGAACAAAAATGTAACGTTAACGATTTTGATTCGGGATACTTACTCGGTCCACTTCTAAATTCTAAATCTTATTTAAATTTTGTTGTCGCAAATTCTTCTTCCTTTCTCACGCGCCGAGCGAACAATTAAGTTAATTTTCTTAATGTAAGTAAGGTCTCGATCAAATAGACGTATAATATAGCGATAATGTCATCGGCAGTCAAGCTTTTAAGAATATCGGTTACCATCTCATCGGATCGTCACTTGATATTATAGCGAAAATATCATAGCTTAGCTCGTCATCTACAGATTTATTCCGTGACGGAAATTATGACCGAAAGTGCTTTAGGTGCTACGCACAATAAATAGACTAGGGAACAGGGAACAGTTCAATATTAACATATGTATTGTGCACATGGTATACAGAATATAGAATAGAATTACATCACTGTTCCTCAGCGCTATTCCTCTGCTCCTCTATTCTGCTGTGTTAATGAATTACATATGTTAATATATTGAACTGTTCCCTATTTCTCATATATTCCATTTATTGTGTGCAGCCGCTCAAAGAAATGTTCTTTCTTCGTATCGCTTATCTGAAGTCCAATGTAAGACGATACATCGCGGGAAGCACACTCTGTAAGCACAGTATGCTGATCATGCAATAATATATACTGTGCTGTGTAGGCTCTTCAGTCCGTAGTTTGTCCTCGCATCACTGACATGCGAGTAATCGCATGTTCCGCGGTAAGCGAGGTACGTACTTGTGAACATTTTGCAGTCGTATACGTAATTCGGAAAATAAATTGCGCCATTTTCAGATAGCATATGATGATATTATTTGTCGTCATTTTGACGTCAAAATGACATCAAAAACATTATCTTGACATTAAAATGACAATAAATAACGTCAGCTTGTTGCCTGGGTTGCGACACACGTTAACGCGTCAGTGGCACATCTTACTCTCAGATTCGTAGACAAGCCGTTTTTTCAGTTAACAGCTGCGATCCGGCGTGCGTGCAGAAACGTGAGAAATTAATCACGAGATTAACGATAACGCGATGAGACGACGATAGCGATGTTTCGGTCACGAAGTTCAAAAGTGTATCGATCAGCCGGAATGGGGTCTGCAGTGTGGTGGTTGATCGCGGCCGCCACCGTGATAATCTTGAGGGGGACAGCCCTCGAGGGACAGAACATATGCACTCGGCAGGAAACGTAAGCGTTCGGGAATCAAATTTTTAATAACTTGTCGTGAATTTATTTGCCGGGAACAGCACAGCGTTAACGTTGGTGTTGTTTTAGGTATACAATAACAGTGAAAGTGTCCGAGAGAAAACCTTACAACCATCGGTACACCACGTGGTGCTTTAGCTTACCACCAAGATGTACCAAGTATAGAACCGAGTACACGACAGTTTGGAAAGACCAGGTCAGTTATCTAATCCGCATCTACAAACTACTTTCTTATTTTACTGAAAGATCCGATATAGATTTGTGTTCCGTGCTTACTATCACGGAGCTCAGAAAAAGAGCTGCGAACAAATAATTATCGGTGGAACGGCGCAAGAATTACGGTCCGTAATTACGTTTTTTCTGCAGGAAGTGACAAAGCAAAGGACCGTGGAAGAATGCTGCAAAGGCTACAAGGAGACCACGAGCGGCGATCGTTGCATTCCCGTCTGTTTCGAGGATTGCCGCTATGGTACTTGTATCGCGCCCGACGTCTGCAAATGCGAATTGGGATACGGCGGCCCGTTATGCGATTTCAGTGAGTGCCTCATTTTTCTACAAATAATAACGGCGAGACACGCATTCCAGCAATACCTGGCGATTCGAGTACTCTTTTATTGCACGTATACGTTTTATTTGTGATGCAACAGCCCGACCTGAATAATAACATATGTTAAAATAACATGTAGAAGGATAGCAAATGTATGAGATAACGGAAGTATTACTAAAGATGTTGTATGTAATTTAGCAATAAATGTCAATAATGACACTGCGTTTAGGAAAGGAAATTAAGAATACATAGACGTAAGAAAGAATTACGAACGTTTTACGTAGATACATTTTTATTGCGTTTAAGGAGGGTGGTTGCTCAAATAAAAATGATAACAATTAGTTCAAATTTATGGAGGATATTTGTCTATGGGAATCTGTCGTCCATACCAAAATTGAAGACAATTGTCTACATGGTTGTCGAGTTTTTGTCTGTAACAAGAAAACAAAAATATTTCTTAATTTTCATGTAATTACCTTCTATGTAAACCTCAAAATTTTTTAAATATCGAAAATTAAACAAATTGTGAGACTTTGAAGAAAAAGTTTCACTTCAGTTTTTCTTCATTCTCACAATTTGTTTAATTTTCAATATTTAAAAAGTTTTCGAGATTCACATAGAAGGTAATTACATGAAAATTAAGAAATGTTTTTGTTTTTTGTTACAGACACAAATTACGCACGCTAGAGTGTACGAGAATAAAAAAAGGCGTTGTGAATATCGCTAAACATTTCATATTAAAGATCATTATTTTTGTATAAAAAAATTTTTTTGTTAATGTCAAAATGTGTACTAAAACACCCCAGAAGTTTAGAAAAGATTCGTTTTATTGGAGCCAAGAAAAAAAATCGCAAAAATTATGCTTTTTGAAGCGTTCTATAGCAGGTTTCCCCCTTAAGCGTTGATCCGGGCTTTACGGGACACCCTGTATATTTACGTTTAAGAATTATTTTTAAAAATTGATAGAAGAAATACACGGTGATTTCCTGCGCCGAAGAGGAGTTTATTAAAGAGTTCCGTTTAAGCGGTGTGTACACGAGGTAGTTTACTTTTAACTCTCGTATAACAGAGTGCCCATTGGGCAAATGGGGCAGAGACTGCGAGATGGATTGCAAATGCCAGAAAGGTGCGTGCGATCCATTCGACGGCAAGTGCATGTGTACCAGAGGTTGGACCGGCGTGTACTGCGATCAAAAGTGTCTTCCTAATTATTACGGGCAAGACTGCGCCGAGGAATGCCGTTGTAGAAACGGTGGAAGCTGCCATCATATCTCGGGCGAATGCAATTGCGCCCCCGGTTACACCGGACCGCTGTGAGTTCTAAATTTCGTAATAAGATACCGTAAATATCGATGCCTATCAGGGAATCTTGTTTAAATTACCGCTCGGAAACATCTGTCTATACTTTCGCACATATATATATTTCAAGAAAGTTCCTCTCGAAGAGTTTTGTTTTAAAAAAATAATAATAGCTATACTTAGATGTAACTTACAAGACTCGTGTCGATTGTCGACGATCGCTATGATGACCGCTGTTGTGTTGCGCAGATGCGACGATTTTTGTCCGATGGGCACACATAGCAAGGAATGCAAGTCGAAGTGCCGTTGTCAAAACGGTGGATCCTGCAACCACGTGACCGGCGAATGCCACTGCACATCTGGCTGGACGGTAGGCAAGATTTTGCGCAATCGAATACGAAGTGTGTCTCGCGACGCACGCGTGAATTTTACATTTACAAATGCAATATTTGTTTGCTACCCAGGGTACGGTCTGTGCGAACTCGTGTCCGGAGGGTTTCTGGGGCGAGAACTGCTCTCTGCCCTGCTATTGCTACAACGGAGCTGGCTGCAATCACGTTACGGGCGAATGTCAGTGCAAGCCAGGCTTTTACGGCGACAAAGTAAGTCAATGCCGATTATTCTGACTAATTATGGTAATGTAGGTTTTAAATGGAAATAATTAATATCTTATTTTCTCTTTCACGCGACCAACAGTGCCTGAAGATCTGTGCCCAGGGCACGTTTGGACTGAACTGTACAAACAGTTGCACCTGTGAAAATGGCGCCACGTGCGATTCTACTGATGGCACATGTATGTGCGGTCCAGGATGGATCGGTAAAACGTGTAGCCAACGAGCCTGCGAGGACGGTTTGCACGGTTCTAATTGTGCAAACGTGAGTCATAACTTCTTGGAAAGCCACTGTCTTGAAAACTTTCACGATGTCTCCCACGGATTTAAATTAAACTTAATTTGCAGGTTTGCGAATGCGAGAAAAGCAATACGGAGCTATGCCATCCATGGACCGGACAATGTTCCTGTAAAATGGGATGGGACGGTAAAACATGCGACAGGCCGTGTCCTTTCTACACATTCGGCAAGGGTTGTGAGCATCGTTGCAACTGTAAAAACAATGCGCAGTGCTCGCCCATCAATGGCACTTGCATTTGCGCGGACGGATATCAGGGAAAGGATTGCGGCGAGCTGTGCCCCGCGCACATGTTTGGGGAGGACTGCGCGCAGAAATGTGCTTGCAAGAACGGAGCTAGCTGCTCGCCTGAGAATGGACGCTGCAACTGCACGGCTGGTAAGCGTAATTTTACGCCACGCCGATTATCACACTCAATGGCTTGTAATTGTAAACTCGTTTAGAGGAGATTCTTTAGATGCATTTACATTTAGAAGAGAATATATATCACAGTAGAAATAGTCAATGTTAATAACCATTTACATTTAAATGTTTGGTGAATTCTTAATTATATTTATTTGTCTATTTAAGTTTTGTCAGTATTACTAGTATTTCACAATTACTCTGCATAATATTTTTGCTTGATACCATACAGATTTGATATTTTTCGTACTCGTTTTTATTGCTCAATTGTAAAACTTATCATGCTTTATTTTGTTAGTAGGATTACTAGTTACGTAGTAGAATTGTTTATTAAAGTCTCGCTATGTATTTCGGATGGAGAAGATATTCGACATCACAGCTAGATTACACGTATCTGACATTTTACCAGGATGGATCGGTGTCTTGTGCGACCGTCCGTGCGACGATAAGTCCTATGGCAAGGATTGCGAAGGCAAATGCAACTGCTTTAACAATGCGGTCTGCAACCCGAAAAATGGTAAGGCATTTTAGTAGTGACTCTTTCGGTTCAAGTCTTTGCAACAGGGCTGGTAAAATCTTATATCTATAATATATTGTATGATATACTGTACAGAAGAACATGTACGAAGAAATTTGCGACTATCTTTAAACCTTTTCTTAGTAGCACTTGTATGTACCCAGAATGTGCGTTATCTTATAACTAAACAAACGCAGGCATGTGTACGTGTGCGCCTGGCTTCACCGGCATACTATGTCAGAATCGTTGTAAGAAGGGCTTCTATGGAAACGGATGCAATCAGAGATGCGATTGTGTCGAGAAGAACACCGTGGACTGTGACTCCACCACCGGGTATTGCAACTGCAAGCCAGAATGGCGAGGTTTGTTGAATTTATACCTGCGTCCCGTCGCCAATTAAAAATTTTTACGTCGAGATAGTCGAGAACATCTTACATCATTGTTTAACAAATAGAAAGATTATTGTTAAAGACGATCGTAAAGACGATTATATTCATGAATGTTATAGTTGTATAGCGCATATATTACTAGTCTAACAAAAGTGATATAAAGAGTAAAAAGAAGCGGTAAAGAAGCGATGGCGTAAAAAGAGCTGCTATTAATTGCAGCCAGCGAAGAATCGTTTAGCGAAATGAGTTTTGCTTTAACGTCAAAACAGGAGTACGATGCGAAACAAAGTGCCCGGAGGATCTTTACGGCGAGGATTGTCACTCGCATTGCGAATGCATGAACAATAGTTCGTGTGATCCTACGACCGGAAGTTGCGTCTGCGCCAGGGGTTGGGAGGGCCCCGATTGCTCGCATCCCTGCAGAGAGGGATGGTACGGGCTTGGGTGCAAAGAAAAGTGCCCGGAGGAAATAAACGGTAAATAAGATTCAATATCCATATACCAAGATTAAAAGCATGACGCATTGCTTGAGTATAACATATTAAAACTGCATGATTTTTTGACCGATTAATCATGACAGTATAAGATAAATGTATTATCGCACCTTGCGGCAAATTGTGTTATAACATCTAAATTCTGAATGTAACATTATTCGTGTAATTTTTTTCATAGTGATTATTGAGATATATTATCATACATCTCAATATAATCTCTTATTGTTTTAATGCATATATCGGAACACTCGACCAATCTCTTTCAAAGAACATATCTTTATGTGAGAACTGCACGTTTAAACATTTGTCGCAATAATATATATTTTCGGTATTATATTGCAATCGGAAAGGAATAGAAAAGCAGGAATTGGATTAAATAGTAAGATCAACCCTCCCCCCGCTTGGTGGCATTGTAACATTCGGAGATGATAACATTGTTGGATGCGGGTTTTCTGTTATGTACTTTGCGGTATAGCTATTTAAAGCTAAAAAAATAGTTTAACCTCTGCTTGGGCAAACGTAAAAGAAAATAGTAGGCATAACAATCGATCCATTTCACTTTTTGTCATTAGTCGCTTTTATAGGTGTCAAGCATATAAAAAGACTTTATTGATTATTGGTTTATCTATCTATATTGAGAGATTATTGGTTTATCTATCTTATATATATATTTAAAGCAATTGTAGTGAAATGGTTAATAGTTATAACGAACGTGTCACTGAAAATCAACATAAAGTTTTACAATAGGAAATTTTTCTCCGTTATCGTGATAAATTCTTCAGTATTGTGATTTTCTTTCCTTAGAAAACATGACTTGCAATCACGTTACTGGCGAGTACGTTTGCCCTTCGGGATACCTGGGTCTTACCTGCGAACATCCGTGTCCGCCTAATCGTTACGGGCTAAACTGTGCAAATCACTGTCAGTGTAAAAACGATGGGGAATGTCATCACGTAACAGGCAAGTTGAGCTAGCGAGTCTACATGAGATACAATCGTCTGAATACGTATATACTCTAATTTTTTTATTACCGAAATGTATTTTCTAATCAGGTGTATGTCAGTGTCGACCTGGCTGGCAAGGCGAGTACTGTCAAACTCTTTGCGCGGAGGGCACTTACGGCGTTAATTGTACGCACCATTGCAAGTGTCAGAACGGCGGTAAATGCAGATTTAACGATGGCCATTGTCGATGTCCGCCGGGGTGGACCGGGACCATGTGTACCGAGAGTAAGTTTAAAAAGTTGTAGACTCTTACGACCAGAAAGGAATAATGTACCAAACTATATTGTATATTGATAAATTATATTTAAATGCAACGCTTGCCGATTTTAGTTTGTCCTGAGGGATACTACGGTGATCATTGTATGGAGCCTTGCGGTGAGTGTAAAAATGAATTTTTCAAGTGCCATCCAGCCGAGGGTTGTATTTGCAGGCAAGGGTATACAGGTACTTAGAGTATATACATTTTTAAAGAAGTAATTCTGCATAAAGAGCTGAGGTTTCCTCGGTATTGTACAGTGACTTAAAGTGATTGAGAAATTAATTTTAGGTGAGAATTGCGATAAACAACTATTTTCTCGCAATACCCAAGAGGGCGATGACGGAAGATATAAGTATATTGTCGGAGTCGTATTTGCGATTATTGGTATAATTGGCGCTTTGTTAGCTGCATGGATGTATCGTCGTCGTAAAGTGGCTTATTTCAAGAGCGAGATAGCTCAAGTGCAATATACGGCTGAGCCTGAGAAGGATAAACTTGGCCTAGGTAATTGTAGTGACGACGAAGACGATTGTAAAGGTATGGCATGTTTATTAACGACAATAGAAAATTTTGCATGACTACTATATCAATTTGTATATTACTGTTTAGGAACATTTGGACAGCGATACTTCTTGCAGAAGAGGGACGATTGTATGGAAAATCCAAATTTGAATGTGTATCACAACGAGGTAAACATCAAGAATGTCGAGCACGTCTACGACGAGATTAAGCAGCCGCGATTAGTGGCTGGATTATCGACATATAGTACTGGACGGAGCGTGCGGTAAGATTTCTTTGATCTTACGTGTTGAGAGACCTAGAAAGAGAGAAGTAGATTTGTGCAGTGTGGGCACATATCTCTTTTTCTACTCTGTTTTTATTGGTGAGTCTTGTCTAAGGAAGAAAGGGAACAGTAACATATTCTTATAAGTTAGGGCCTGAGCAGAATGAGTGACTTATAATTTTAAGACAATGTTTTATGCTTTAAATCTTTGTTTTTAGTAACGCACAATACTGTTTTGTGTCTCAAGTCTTAAATATGTGTACGAAGTGTCAACATTTGTAAAACTTGAGATACAATTGTGCGTTACTAAAAACAAAGATTTAAAGCATAAAAAATTGTCTTAAAATTATAAGTCAGCCATTCTGTTCAGCCCCTTACTAAAAACATAGATTTAAAGCATAAAACATTGTCTTAAAATTATAAGTCAGCTATTCTGCTCAAGCCCTTAGAAACATCCTTTATATTGCTATAAAATTTTTAAGCGCGGCGACGCGACGGTGCCTCCTCAGGAAGTAGAATGACGTCTAAAGACGTCTTAATGACGTATTATTGATGTTAGAGACGTAATTAAGACGTTATTAATACGTCATTTTATATCACTCTGCTACCTGGATCATGGCCCGTGGCTCTATAAGCCGCTATTACCCACACATCGTCTTGTCTCTGTCTACGTCTGTCAACACGGTTTTGGTTCCACGCTCCGTCCAGTACTATATGTCGATGGGCTGGGTCATAAAACAGTATTCGAGTCGGACAGCTGATCTGCCTAAATCGCCCGACAATTCGAGTAGCAAATCGATAGACAAGGATCCGGAATTATATGAAACCTAAAAAATCCACGCAGCGTTTCTCGTTTTCAACTGCCAAGGTTTGAAATAGAATGAGTTTTATATTTATGTTTATTTTTATTTGCGCGCTTATTGTGCTTTTATATGGCAAAGTACGGCATAGTATTATATGACGAAAATATATTACTTCGTACATGGAGGCCAGAAAAATCTAAAACAAAGAAAATTTTTCCTGCATGCTCCTTTTTCAATATTTAACTTTTACTTGATATATTATCGATTTCCCTCATGTCATCATTTGCCAAGCATATTAGTATATACCGGTAACGTATAACTGATATTTAAATCGAGAAATTGCGATCGTATTTATTCTAAGCGCATAAAAAGATTTGCTAGGATAAAGACAAATTATAGAATTTTGTCGTTAACGTATAAGAGAGTGGCCAGTGTGATAATACTGTGATGTGGATTATTGTTGACATATTGATAATTAAGAAAGATATTTTAATAAAAGTTTTACGACACTTAATTTATTGTGTTCACACGTAGATAATCGTATAATGTAAAAACACTTGTTTTACTGCTCCTCCATCAAGTTACAAGGAACGTATAAAGTCCGGTACTTTGTTACGGTACTGACAATCCGACGTCGATTATGTAATTCACGAATCGACGTATGGCGAGTGAAGGATTAATTAATCACAGTTACACAGTTCGCATTACACGGAGTATACGTATCTTTTCCTATTTATGAGTACTTCGTAAGAGTATTTCTACAGTATCTGTGGTATTTCTTATTATTTGTAATCAATAATCGCCATGCATTTTTTATCATCGATGTTAAAACCTTGTAAATATTTCTGCGGCGGACCGCAGCGTATTGTTAAATAGACGGCACGCGAAGACACGTTTTCGCCTGCGATCGTCAAAATATAAATCTGATAAATCTTTAGGGAGGATCGTGAGTTTATCTTTTACTGTCATACCCGGCGCGTCGCGCGTACCAAATTATAAAGAAGCAAAATATATAAATCTTTGTAATATTGTATAAGAAAAAAGAATGAATAAATAAAAATCGATGTTACGAGATACGTACTGTGCACCTCGCAGAAGCAGAAGACCAGCACGCCTAGTCCGATATTGACTGCGGTCTATTTGATACTATACAAATTCTTTGAAGCGTTCCTTGTCTTCTTCTTTCTTTGGACCGCAGCCAATGATGGAAAACAATCTATGCGAGCGATACGCAATTTCATTTCTCAGCACATCGCACAGCGCGCAGCGTCAAGAGCTCGACGTCCTCGTCCGGTTCTTGATATACCTATGTAGATGCCTCGTCTGGGGACGTCCTGATGCTTTTAATTTGTTATCGTCGTCAGTCAGAAGCAATCTATTGATATAATAAGATCGCGCAGCGTTAAGATAGTCTCTTTAAGAATATTTATAACAAAATGTTCAAGATTTTTTAATGTCACGGCAAAAGTTATATCGCGAAAAATTATATAAGTATTTGTAAACATAATAATTTTAATTTGTAGATGTAATGTATAACCTCTACTTTTAACCAATACATCTACTTTTAACCAATAAGTACGCTTTTTTATTAATAAAATATTTTTAGAAACTTGTAGAATTTTGTGGACATACCTAGCTACGTATAGTTCAATATCCGTATATATTTCGTGGATATGTGACTTACCGCTTAGCGGTTGTATCAAAACAGCGGCCATGGCCGCTCTTATTAGGCGTCTCTTCGTATTGTCTTACATGCCAGAAAGCGTTTACATTTGACTTTAGATATAAGTGCTGATGCGAAGAAAGAATATATACCTTTGAAATCAACACCCAACGCGTGTTGATTTTAAACGTAATTAAAACTGTACCAAACGGAAGCCGCTATTTCGCTAGCAGTACATAGAAAAACTTAGTCACAATTTAATAATTCCGCGAAGCCAATTAATGATAATAAATAACAAATTTATCATTTCAGCACACATCGCACAGCGTCAACAGTATACTGTTGTGTTATAATTCCCTGTAAGAAAAAATTGTGTAAAAAAAAGTAATAAATAAATAAAAATCGATGTTACGAGATACGTACTGTGCACCTCGTAGAAGCAGAAGACCAGCACGCCCAGTCCGATAATGGCTGCGGTTCATTTGATGCTACAAATCCTTCGAAGCGTTTTTTGTCTTCTTTCTTTATTGAAAAAACAGAGAAGACGAATGCTTCGAAGCATTTGTAGTGTTAATTAAGTGGACCGCAGTCAATGATGGAGAACAATTTATATATGCAAGCAATGCGCGATTTGATTTCTCAGCACATCGTACAGCGTCAAGAGCTCGATGTCCTCGTCCGGTTCTTGATATACGTAGATGCCTCGTTCGGGGATGTCCTGATGACCAATTCGTTGTCCTCGTCGCGCGTCGGTCAGAAGCAACCTGTTGATACAAGATTTTGTAGCGTTAAGATAGTCTCTTTAAGAATATTTATAGCAAAATGTTTAAAATTGTTTAATGTCACAGTAAAAGTGGGTTTTATCGCGAAAAATTAAATAAATATTTATAAACATGATAAGTGTAATTTGTAGACGTAATGTATAAAAATCCACTTTTAGTTAATAAGTAAGTTTTTTTATTAAAGAAAAATTTCTTTAATAAATCCTCTGAAAAAGAATTTCGGGCATGGCTACGTAGTTTAATATCCATATATTTCGTGGACATGTGGCTTATCGCCTAGCAATTGCACTAAAACAGCGGCCGTGGCCGCTCTTAGGCATCTCCCCGTATTGTCTTACATTTGACTTTAGATAAGCGAGGCGAAGAAAAAATACCTTTTAACTCATTATTAGAAGATATTTATAATGTCACAATAAATCTTAAGTGGCGAGTGAATCTTCGCTATTACCTAAAAGTACAGTATTCCTTTTTATTCTTTTTGTAAATATAAATTAAAGTAAATATAAATAAAAGAAACACTACAAAATATAATATTTTTTTAATAATTAATATTTTTAATTATGATTATGTAAACTTTTAAATATTATTATTGTTCGAAATTGCGATAACTTTAAAAATAACGTTTATCACATCAGACATCGCGATATTTTTATCAATTCCTCTCTCCATATTTATACAATATACATCACAACAAATTTTAGCTGTTTTTGCAGCATCTTTGGCAAAGCACATTCTGCAATTGATGTTTGGACGAGTGTTGATTTCAAACGTAATCAAAACTGGACCAAACGGAAGTTGCTATCAATTAATGATAATAAATGATAAATATATCATTTCCGCTTGCCTCTTTTCGAAGTCTCTGGCATATTCTTCATTTATCGCATATAAAACCCCAGAACTTTCTTTCATGGTTTATTCGTCGAGCAGTTGTTATTTTGTTAATCAATCATTGGTGAGTCATTTCTGTCGCGAGCAGTCTAAATTACGATGAACGAAATGTAACGTTAACGATTTCGATTCGGGAGATACTTTTGCCGATACTCTGTCTACCTCTAAATTCTAAATCTTATTTAAATTTTGTGGTCACGAATCCTTCTTCCTTTCTCACACGCCGCGAGAACAATTAAGTTAATTTTCTTAATGTAATAAGTAAAATCACGTAAATTCTAGATCAAGCAGACGTATAATATAGCGGTAATATCATCGGCAATCGCGCTTTTAAGAATATCGGTTACCATCTCATCGGATCGTCACTTGATATTATATCGAAAATATCATAGCTTAGCTTGTCACCTAAGATTCATCGAATGGACATTATGACCGGAAGTGCTTTAGGGGCTGCGCACAATAAATAGAATAGGGAACAGTTCAATAATAACATATGTATTGTGCACATGGTATACAGAATATAGAATAGAATTACATCACTGTTCCTCAGCGCTATTCCTCTGCTCCTCTATTCTAAATGAATTACATATGTTAATTTATTAAATTGTTCCCTATTCCCCATATATTCCATTTATTGTGCAGCCGCTTAAAGAAATGTTCTTTCTTCGTGGCGCTTATCTGAAGTCCAATGTAAGACGATACATCGCGGGAGGCGCTTGCTGTGAGTATAGTATACTGATATAATATACTGTGCTGTAAGCTCTTCGGTCCGCAGTTTGGTCTCGCATCACTGACATGAGAGTAATCGCGTGTCCGGTAAGCGAGGTACGTATACTTCTGAACATTTTGCAGTCGTTCGTTATGTTTGGACGAGTGTTGATTTCAAACGCAATTAAAACTGGACCAAACGGAAGCCACTATCTCGCTAGCAGTGCATCGGAAAACTTAATCACGATTTAACAATTCCGCGAAATCCAATTAATAAATGATAAATTTATCATAAAAAGAATATATTTAATTCTGACAACAATTGGCCAATCAGTACAAAAAAACTTCACAACGTTTCAACCCAGGGTTCGGGTCCTTATCAAGTGATCTGATGGAGAAAAGAGAGCCATCGCTAACACATTCTCAATCTACCGCAAATGAGATTTTGACCGAAACATCATACATGAAGAGGAAGGAGAATGTCCAACGATGGCACCAATTCATAATTGCGTAACACACGAGCAAAACTTGCAGTATTAAATTAATAAGATTGACAATTTATCAAAGCACAAAACGAATCATGTTCACACGATGGACAGTAGGAACAGACTGATAAATTTATCATTTTCTGCTCGCTGTTGTCAAAGGCCCGAAGTCACTGACATATTCTTTATTTATTGCATATAAAACCCTAGAACTTTCTTTTATAGTTTATTAGTCGCACAGTTGTTATTTTGTTAATTAATTATCGGGAAGTCATTTAATTCGGTCGCGAGCAGTCTAAATTATGACGAATAAAAATGTAACGTTAACGATTTCGATTCGGGATAATTTTGCCACTCGGTCTACACTCTGTCTCTAAATTATAAATCTTATTTTCAGTTTGTGGTCGCGAATCCTACTTTCTTTCTCACGCGCCGCGCGAACAATGATACTAGAGTTAATTTCCTTAATGTAAGAAAAATCAGTAAGCTCTCGATAAATTAAGCCGACGTATAGTATAGTGGTGTCATTGGCAATCGCTCTTCTAAATATCGGTTACCATCTCATCGAATCGTCACTTGATATTATAACAAAAATATCATAGCTTAATTAGCTCGTTAACTAACAATAAGATTCATCGTGACGGTCATTTTATGACGGAAGTGCTTTAAAGAAATGTTCTTTCTTCGTGGCGCTTATCTGAAGAATGTAAGACCCTGCAGGAAGCACATGCTGTAAACACAGTATACTGATCGATAATACACTGTGATAATATGCTGTAGGCTCTTCAGTCCGCAGTTTGGTCTCGCAGCACTGGTATAAATATATGCAAGTAATCGCATGTCCGGTAAGCGAGGTACGTACTTGTGAACATTTTGCAGTCGTTCGTTATGTTGGAAATAACGTTTTCAGAAAGCATGATGACGTTATTTGTTGTCATTTTGACGTGAAAATGTCATTAGAAACGTCAGCTTGACATTAAAATGACGATAAATAACGTAAGCTTGCTACCTGGGTTGCGACACACGTTAAACGCGTCAACGCGGCACATCTTTCAGATTCGTAGACGGACCGTTTTTTCAGTGAACGGCTGCGATCCGGCGTGCTGTGCAGAAACGTGAGAAATTAATCACGAGATTAACGATAACGCGATGAAACGACGATAGCGATGTTTTGTTCACGAAGTTCAAACTTGTATCGATCAGCCGGAATGTGCAGGTCTGCAGTGTGGTGGCTGATAGCGGTCGCCGCTGTGATAATTTCGACGGAGGCAGCCCTTGAGGGACCGAACATATGCACCCGTCAAGAAACGTAAGCATTCAGGAATCAAATTTTCAATAATTTGCCGTGAATTTATTTGCCGCACACAGCACAGAGTTATTGTTGGTGTTGTTTTAGGTATACGATAACGGTGAAAGTGTCCAAGAGTGAACCTTACACATGGGAAACCACCACGTGGTGCTTCAGATTCCCACCATATTGTTACACGAAAAGAATCGGCTACCAGACAGTGTGGGAGGTCCAGGTCGGTTATCTAATCCGCACGTCTACGAACTACTTTCTTATTTTACGGAAAAATCCGATCTAGATTCCGTGCTTACTATCATGGAGAATAAAACTGTGGAGAAATGATTATCGGTAAAACGGCGCGAGAATTACGGTCCGTAATTACGCATTTCCTGCAGGAAGTGACGAAGCAAAGACCCGTGGAGGAATGCTGCAAAGGCTACACGGAGACCATAAGTGGCGATCGATGCATTCCAGTCTGCTCTAAAGATTGCCGCCACGGTACCTGTATCGCGCCTGATGTCTGCGAATGCGAATCGGGATACAGCGGTTCGTTATGCGATATTAGTAAGTGTAGCTCAGTTTTCTAATAATGATAACGGCGGGATATGCATTCCAGCAATATTTGGCGACATCAGTACTCTTTTTAGTACACGTACACGTTTCTTTTGCGACGCAACAGTCTGACATGAATAACAACGTGTTAGAATAACACGTAGAGAGATAGCTGAACGTACCATATAACAAAAGTATTACTAAAGGTGTTGGGTAATTATTTAGATTAACACACCCACCTCCAATAATCTTGACCTTGACATATGTTGTCAAGGTCAGCCTCCTGAGTGACCTTCAGGAAGTTTTAACACGCGCTTGTTATTTATTAAAAAGTTATAAACAAGAAAGTTTAAAAAATATAGCAGTTATTTTGAGTATTGAAAGGCATAAGCGACTAATATGTATGTGGAAATAATACATGTATGAACGAAGGAAAGTTATTTGAAACAGTGAATCGTTGATATATTGAACAGTCTTTTTGTTATAGCAGAGAACAGTTGGTATATTGAAAAGTACATATACAATTTTATGTGTTAGAAGGCATAAATATAAAGTATTCTCTGCTTTAACTATAATTGTATGATTATAAATGTACAATTATGCTCTTGAACATATAAAATTGTATATATACTTTTTTATAACAACTATTCTCTGCTTTAACAAAAAGACTGTTCAATATATCAACGATTCACTGCTTTAATCGACTTTGCTTTGTTCATACATGTACAAGCAACGGCAGGAATGGTGTCTCGCCACGCGCGCGCGCGCGCGTCACGCATACACACATAGCACGTATCGTACGTGTGATTTGGATCGCGGAGCCAAGCGGGAGGGGAAAAGTAGTGGGGGATACTCCAATTTTGCATCCTTAGCGCGAGTCGGACAATAGAGAGAGAGAGCGTTACAAGATGTGATACTGATATCGCTTAGTGGTGTCTGGCGTGCACCGAGCGCCGGCATTAATTTTATTAATTATTATATCAAATATAGAGGCGAAATATAATAAACAATAAAATTAATGAATAACATGAATTTTTTCTTGAATGATTTAATTATATTATATAAATATAGTATAACTTCCATAAGAAAAGTGCACGCTTGTCCTGATTATTTACAATATTGATTTATTTATCATTGCGAAATTAATAACTTTTTTATTATAATCAAAATGAATGATAATGGAACAGAATGAGTTACTAGAACTTACTATCTCTAATGTTAACTTATTATTATCTTATATATATTTGCGAGAAAATTTATTATCTCTAAAATGTTAAAATATAGATGTTTTATTTGAAAAAATATATAAATTGCTAGATGGTTTTGCGGGAGACATTTTTTCCAAGATGTGTGGATTTATTTTCGTAAACAATTTTCAATTACGTGCTTTGTGTATGTATACGTGACGCGCGCGCGCGCGTGTCGCGAGACACCATTCCTGCCGTTGCTTGTACTATTTCCACATACATATTAGTCGTTTATGCCTTTCAATACTCAAAATAACTGCTATATTTTTTAAACTTTCTTGTTTATAACTTTTTAATAAAAAACGAGCGCGGGCTAAAACTTTCTGAAGGTCACTCAGGAGGGTGACTATGTAATTTAGCGGTAACGAGACTTCGCGTTCAGGAAAGAAAGTTAATAAATAGGTAATCGCGAATCACGAAAGTTCAACGTAAATACACTAATCGTGTTCCAAAACGTTATGTTGGGTTTTCCTGAAATATTTAAGTCCAAGAATTATTTTTATAAACTTATGAAAGAAATACACGGTACAGGATAAAAAGTTGGTTTAATTGGCGTGTATACGAGTTTAATTTTAACTCTTGTATGAACAGGGTGCCTGTTGGGTAAATGGGGCAGAGATTGCAAGATGAATTGCAAGTGCCAGAACGGTGCCACGTGCGATCCATTCGACGGTAAGTGTATGTGCACCAGAGGCTGGACCGGCCTGTACTGCGGTCAAAAGTGTCCTTCCAACCGCTACGGGCAAAACTGCACCGAGGAATGCCGTTGCAGAAACGATGGAAGCTGCCATCATGTCTCTGGCGAATGCGATTGCACCCCCGGTTACACGGGACCGCTGTGAGTTCCACATTTTATTATAAAGTACCTTAATAAATGATATCTATCAGGGAATTTTGTTTACATTACCGCTTGAAAATATGTATTTCTCCATATCTGTCTGCGTATTCTCGCACATTTGTCAGAAAGGATTCTTTCGAAAAGTTTTGCTTTAAAAGAATAATAGCCAGATGTAACTAATAAGACTCGTGTCAATCGTCAAAGATCACTATAATGACCGCTGTTGTATTGCGCAGATGTGACGATTTTTGTCCGATGGGCACACATGGCAAGGAATGCAAGTCGAAGTGTCGTTGTCAAAACGGTGGATCCTGCAACCCCGTGACTGGCGAATGCCACTGCACATCCGGCTGGATGGTACGCGAGACTTCGCGCAATCGAATACGAAATGTATCTCGCGACGCACGCGATTTAATATTTACAAATTCAATATTTGTCGCATAGGGTACGATGTGTGCGAATCGGTGTCCGGAGGGTTTCTGGGGCAAGAACTGTACTCAGAACTGCGACTGCTACAACGAAGCCGGCTGCAATCACGTTACGGGCGAGTGTCAGTGCAAGCCGGGCTTCTACGGCGACAAAGTACGTCAACGCCAATATTATTCCAATTATATTAATATTGTTACGTCCGGGGTTTTTCGAGTGGCGCGATTAAGCGAGCTGTCGACCGGCGGAAATTTATACCAAAAAAGTCGAGAATTAAAACTTCGGTAACTTCGGTAAACTTAAATAGATCTTATAGTCACGGGCCGAGCGGAAACTCGTGACTTTCTGAAGAGATAGACCTTATAAGTTTTGCGCGGATAACTATCGATTTTTGTATAAATTAATGACGTTAGGGAAAAACGTTTTTGACAGGGAAGCCCTTTTCTTTTGCGGGCGGAAATTAGGCAGGATACTGGCAGAGGAAATCTTGGGACAGGGCTACGTTGGAACCTCTGCCGAGAATCGCCACTCTACAGGGCGCTTAACGGAGAGAGGTTCAGAATCGAAGGGACCCGTGCTTCGCCCTCTGTGAGGGGCGCGCTGCTCGGGGGGTTAGGGGGAGATTTTTCTGAGGAACGATCGCGAACACATATTTTGGCGGACGGGGAGACACTTACACGAGTCACAGGCACTTACACACGAAATGTAGAGCGGCGGAAATAAATCGGTTGCACTCACCGTGATTTAGCACAAGATTCACAATACTGTTTATTCAGTCGATTACGTCCGTTTGGACAAATGTGGTTTCACAACTTTAACTGATTTCGAGTAACGCAGTCGAAATTGTCGATCAGCGATCAAAAGTGACGTGTCGCATACAGCGGAACGGAATATAAGCTAAAACAATTAACAATGAATATGACGTTCGCGAAACAAGAAAAGAAAAGAAAATTTTGACACAGAATATCGTTGCGATATTCGATCCGGGAACTCTGACTGCAATCAGTGGTCTGAATTAAATATCGCGCGCACAAAGAAAAATCCTTGAAGAGGACTTTTCGAATTGTAAAGATGAGAAGCGATTCGATCGCAGAAACTCTGTTTCCGGCACGGCCGGAAGCCACCCCAATGATCGCCCTTCAAGGGCGCTCCACCGGTCTGACCCACCGAAAATGCACGGAAACTTTGATCTCGCACGACACGGGCCTCGGAGGCTATGTCTTGCACTTCGTCACTATACTGAGACTAAGTCTCGAGCACTCAAACTTCGGCTAAGTCCTAACACCGTGAATCTACTCTCGAATCGATACCACTGTTATCGCTGCCAAATTCCGAAATCGAATACGCGCGGCCCTCGGCGCGGGCCCTTTATATTATATACTCTCAGCTCGATGGCCCCAAGCGGGAGGGGAATGATGATCGTAAATCATCGAGTTGTCAGCTAATTTGTTAATTAACAAAGGTATTGAGTTGAAACTTACTCGCTAGGTTACGATTTTAATTTATATTTATATTTTAATATTTGCGATTTAATTAAACGTCGGTAAATATGCATATTAGGTCAAACCTCACCAATGGCCTTGACCTTGACATATGTTGTCAAGGTCACCTTCCTGAGTGACCTTCAGAAGGTTTTAGCTGGCGGCCATTGTTTATTAAAAAGTTATAAACAAAAAAAGTTTGAAAAATATAGCAGTTATTTTGAATACTGAAAGGCATAAACGACCTTGACCTTGACATATGTTGTCAAGGTCACCCTTCTGAGTGACCTTCAGAAAGTTTTAGCTGGCGGTCATTGTTCATTAAAAAGTTATAAACAAAGAAAATTGGTTGGAAAAAATTATTTAAAGCAGTAAATTGTTAGTATATTAAAAGGAAAGTTATTTAAAGCAGAGAATAGAGAAGTATGTGATTCAACTTACAAAACCTATAGGTTAGTGGCGCGCTTTACAAGTGTGTGCTTTGTATGTGCTTCAACTTACAAAAAACATACTTGTAAAGCGCGTCACTAACCTATAGGTTTTGTCAATAACCAACTATTATCTGCTGTAACAAAGCTTTAACATGTTTTTGCCATGATTAAAGCAGAGAATACTTGTATTTACACTTTCCAATACATAAAATTGTATATATACTTTTCAATATACCAACTATTCTCTGTTTTAAATAATTTTCCCCGCCAAATTTTTTTGTTTATAACTTTTTAATAAACAGTGACCGCCAGCTAAAACCTTCTGAAGGTCACTCAGGAGGGTGACCTTGACAACATATGTCAACGTCAAGGTCGTTTATGCCTTTCAATACTCAAAGTAACTGTTATATTTTTAATTTTCTTTTTGTTAATAACTGTTTAACAAACAATGACCGCCGGCTAAAACCTTCTGAAGGTCACTCAGGAGGGTGACCTTGACAACATATGTCAAGATCAAGGTCATTGGTGAGGTTTGACCTAATATGCATATTTACCTTAAACGTCTTCTTCTATCTCAATCAACGATCTGGTTTTTATAAACGCGGATTTGCTCGCGGTACGTCGATCGAGTACTAGAACTTATCGATCGCATTCCTCAAGTTGTTATTCACATTCCTAAGTGCGCAAACATCTTGGTACCCAAATAACAACTTGCGAGGAATTATCCTTAGCGTTATACAATTTAAATTACATCCTCCGATTATAATTCCTAAGTGCGCAAACATCTTGGTACCCAAATAACAACTTGCGAGGAATTATCCTTAGCGTTATACAATTTAAATTACATCCTCCGATTATAATTTTAATCGATTTATCGTTGTTTTAAATGACGCGCTTTGCGGATCGCGCGGGCCAGCGGTCGTCAAGCTCGCGGTTGCGCAATTTCTCGGAAGGCAGCCGCGAGTTTGTCTCGGGATCGATCAGAACGCTTTATTGCTCAATTATGTTCGGACTAGATTATGAATTACATTAACAATTGTAATTAAGTTTATTAAGAGATGTTAGTGGTTTCTCCAAGTTATAAATTGAGTATGATTAATCGCTTCGGCGGTATGCTTCGCAAAAGCGAATTGCGCGATTTAGCGGGCGGTCGGTTAGCCGCGAGGCGGCTCAACGCTGATAAATGTTGGTTAATTTTAGTCGGTATGCTTTACAGAGTTAGCAATATTAAACATTTTTACAGTAAGGTTTTAATTGATTCGCGATACATATAAGTTTTGATTACAAAAAAGGGGAAAATTGTCGGCGACGCGCTCGAGGCATTGAGATTGCTTATAGAAGGAAAAGCGCGTCGGGGAAAATCGATAGCGAAGACTCGCAATTCTGAGAATCGCGCCGGTCTGTCAATTTCCGAACGGGCAGAGCGATCGCGAAGGCCGGTGCGAACCGCGCCGGACGTAACAATATTAATGAAGGTTTTAAATTAAAATAATTAATATCTTATTTTATCTTCAACGCGACAAACAGTGCCTGAAGATCTGTCCCCAGGGAACGTATGGACTAAACTGCTTAAAAAATTGCACCTGTGCAAATGGTGCCACGTGCGATCCATTCGACGGCAAGTGCATGTGCACCAAAGGTTGGACCGGTATGTTTTGTGATCAAAGGTGCCCTTCTAACCGCTACGGGCAAGATTGCGCAGAGGAATGCCGTTGCAGAAACGGTGGAAGCTGTCATCATATCTCTGGCGAATGCGATTGCGCCCCCGGTTATACTGGACCGCTGTGAGTTTCTTTCGCTTAGATTTCCGAAAATATTTATCGGGGAATCTAGTTTACATTACCGCTTGGAAATATTTCTCCATATCGTCTATACTATCGCACATTTGTCAAGAAGAATTCTTTCGAAGAGTTTTTCTTTAAAAGAATAATAGCCAGATGTAACTAACACGAGACTCGTGTCAATCATCGAAGATCGCTATAATGACTGCTGTTGTGTTGCGCAGATGTGACGATTTTTGTCCGATGGGCACACATGGCGAGGAATGCAAGTTGAAGTGCCGTTGTCAAAACGGTGGATCCTGCAACCCCGTGACCGGCGAATGCCACTGCACATCCGGCTGGATGGTACGCGAGACTTTGCGCAATCGAATACGAAATGTATCTCGCGACGCACGCAATTTTACATTCACAAATTCAATACATGTCGCATAGGGTACGGTGTGTGCGAATCGGTGCCCGGAGGGTTTCTGGGGCAAGAACTGTACTCAGACTTGTGACTGTTACAACGAAGCCGGCTGCAATCACGTTACGGGCGAGTGTCAGTGCAACCCGGGCTTCTACGGCGACAAAGTACGTCAACGCCAATATTATTCCAATTATATTAATATTAATGGTTTTAAATTAAAATAATTAATATCTTATTTTCTCTTCAACGCGACAAACAGTGCCTGATGATCTGTCCCGAGGGCACGTTTGGTCTTAACTGTACAAACAATTGCACCTGTGAAAATAATGCCACGTGCGATTCAAGTAACGGCACGTGTGTGTGCGGTCCAGATTGGATGGGTGAAACGTGCAGCCAACGAGCCTGCGAGAACGGTTTCTACGGTACCAATTGTACCGAGGTGAGAGTCGCGAATTTTTAGAAAGTTTCTCTTGAACCCTTTTATGATGTCTCGCATCCAATTATAAATTAAACTTAATTTGCAGGTATGCGAATGCGAGAAAAGCAATGCAGAACTCTGTCATCCGTGGACTGGACAATGTTCCTGCAAAATTGGATGGGAACGGCGAAACCTGCGACAGGCCGTGTCCTTTCTACACATTCGGCAAGGGTTGTCAAAATCATTGCAACTGCAAGAACAATGCACAGTGCTCACCCATCGACGGCACTTGCATCTGCGCGGACGGATATCGCGGAAAAGACTGCGGTGAGCTATGTCCAGCGAACACGTTCGGGGAGGACTGCGCGCAGAAGTGCGCCTGCAAGAACGGAGCCAGCTGCTCGCCTGAGAACGGAAGCTGCAACTGCACGGCTGGTGAGCGTAAATATACGCATCTCGAATAATCTCACTTTCGATTGTAATTATGAACTTGTTTAGAGGAGATTTTTTAGATGCACTTACATTTAGAAGAGAGAATATATTACAGAAGAAATAGCCAATTTTAGAATACCATATATATATAAATTTTAAGATTAAATGTTTTATTATTCTTAATTATATTTATTGTCTTTTGAAGTCTTGTCAATATTATTTCACAATTACTCTGCATAATATTTTTGCATGGTATTAGACAGATTTATTTAACATTTTTTATAATTTTTATTGCTCGTCTGTAGAACTTACTATTCTTTGCTTTGTCAGTAGGATAACTAGTTACGCGTAGTAGAATTATTTATTAATGTCTTGCTATGTGTTTCGGATGGAGAAGATATTCGACGTCTTCAAGTACGCGACACAGCTAGATTACACGTATCTCTAACATTTTACTAGGATGGGTCGGTATCTTGTGCGACCGTCCGTGCGACGACAAGGTCTATGGCAAGGATTGCGAAAGCAAATGCAACTGCTTTAACAATGCGGCCTGCAACCCGCACAATGGTGAGACAATTGAGTAATAAATATTCCGGTTCGAGTTTTTGCAGTAGGGTTGGTAAAATTTTATTGTTATAGACGAACATGTGTAAAGAAATTTCCAACAAATTCCTATCTTTACACACTTTCTTACTATTTGCACAGAAAACGTGTTATTTTATCTGTACAAACGCAGGCACGTGCACGTGTGCGGCTGGTTTCACCGGCGCACTATGTCAGGACCGTTGTAAAACGGGCTTTTACGGAAACGGATGCAATCAGAGATGCGACTGTGTCGAGGAGAACACCGTGGACTGTGACTCTGCTACCGGGTATTGCAACTGCAAGCCAGAATGGCGGGGTGTGTTGATTTAATTTTTGCGCCAATCCAATCACCAATCAAAAACTTTTCTCGTCAAGAAAATAAACATCTTACGTCATTGTTGAATTAATAAAAAAATTATTATTAAAGACGATCGTAAAGGAGATTAGATATTCATAAACGTACCTAAGGCAAATAGATGAGAGTCAAAATCGTGTCAATTTGACACGTCATTTTGACAAAATTGACGTCATTTTTTGGTCAATGTGAAGTCAAATTGATATTATCTTGACTTTTCTATATTTCTTGCGTTGTTGTATCGTATATATTACTAGTCTAACAATAGTGATATAAGGGATAAAAAGAAACCATAGCGTAGAAGGAGCAGCTCTTAATGATAGCCTACGAAGAGTCATTTCTCGAGAAGGATTTTGCTTTAACGTCAAAACAGGAATACGATGCGAAACAAAGTGTCCGGAGAGTCTTTACGGCGAGGATTGTCGCTTGCATTGCGAATGCATAAACAATAGTTCGTGTGATCCCACGACCGGGAGTTGCGTCTGCGCCACGGGTTGGGAGGGCCCCGATTGCTCGCACCCCTGCAGAGAGGGATGGTACGGGCTTGGGTGCAAAGAAAAGTGCCCGGAGGAAATGAACGGTAAATAAGATTCAATATCCGTATACCAAGATTAAACGCATGACGTATTGCTTGAGTATAACACATATTATAAAACTACATGATTTTTGGACCGATTAATTATTACAGTATAAGATAAATGTATTATTGCACCTTGTGCGGCAAATTGTGTTATAATAACATATAAATACTGAATGTAATATTATTCGTAACGTATGATGTCGTTTGAATGTAACACATGTGTGAGTCACGATATACTCTCGGTATATTACAATCGGAGAGAAATAAAAGAGAAGAAATTGGATTTTAAATTGTAAGAGCAATTCTCCCGCTTATGGTGGCAGTGTGGCATCCGGAGATGTAAATAATAACATTCTTATGGGTGTGGGTTTTCTGTTATGTACTTTATTGCGCGCGGTACATTTATTCGAAGCTAAGAAATAGGTTGATCTCTGCTTGCGCAAACGCTAACGCAAATAGTAGGCATAATAACACATTTCACTCTTTGTCACCAGTCGCTTTTATTGTCAAGCACTAAATGATTTTATTGGTTATTGACTTATCTATCTTACATTCGGTTAAAGGAATTGTGGTGAAAGGGTTAATAGTTATAATAAACGTGTCACTGAAAATTAACAATTATTATACAAAATTTTTCTATGGTATTGTTATAAATTCTTTAGTATGTACTGTGATTTTTTTTCCTTAGAAAACATGACTTGCAATCACGTTACTGGACAGTACGTCTGCCGTCCGGGATACCTGGGTCTCACCTGCGAACATCCGTGTCCGCCTAATCGTTACGGACTAAACTGCACGGATCACTGTCACTGTAAAAACGGCGGGGAATGTCATCACGTAACAGGCTAGTTAAGAACCGCGGGTCTTCCTGAGATATACAATCGTCCAAATGCGTCTACTTAAATTTCTTTTAATACCGAGGTGTATTTCTTAATTAGGTGTATGCCAATGTCAACCTGGCTGGCAAGGCGAGTACTGTCAAACATCCTGCGCCGAGGGCACGTACGGTTTTAACTGTACGCAGCATTGTAAGTGTCAGAACGGCGGTAAATGCAGATTTAACAATGGCCATTGTCGATGTCTGCCGGGATGGACCGGGACCATGTGTACCGAGAGTAAGTGTAAAAAGCTGTAGACTGTTACGGCCAGAAAAGAATGATGTATACCAAACAGTATTATACTAAAATTCAATAACTTAGCATGAGAGTCATACTGCGGTAATTAGTGCGTGTTTAATCAAAACTGATTTATTTCGAGATACAAGATCCGAAATTCCGTACGTTTCGGCTCCAACATCGGGCCATCCTCAGGAGAGATACAAAATATTAAAAAATTCTCGAATTCTCCATCCTACCAAGTGTGTCGCAAGATTACAAAGTCAAGAAACTAATACCGGAGTATGAGAAACCAAAAGATCGACATCAAATAGTCCGGAGAACGAGATCGAAGCAAGAAACATATTCTCATACATGTACGTCTATATGTCGTCAGCACAAGAATCAAAAAATTATTACTGACAGTCAGTGTCGTTATACTCTTCGTGACAATATCATGTAGCTCTGAAGCATTGTTCTTTTAAATAATTTTTTGATTCTTGTGCTGACGACATATAGACACATATATGAGAATATGTTTTTTGTTTCGATCTCGTTCTCCGGACTATTTGATGTCGATCTTTTGGTTTCTCATACTCCGGTATTAGTTTCTTGACTTTGTAATCTTGCGACACACTGGGTAGGATGGAGAATTCGAGAATTTTTTAATATTTTGTATCTCTGCTGAGGATGGCCCGATGTTGGAGCCGAAACATACGGAACATCGGATCTTGTATCTCAAAATAAATCAGTTTTGATTAAACACGCACCTAATTACCGCGTTTGACTCTCATGCTAAGTTATTAAATTTTAAATTTTGAGAGTCCTTAAGGATTTTATTTCATATTATACTATATTGATAAATTATATTTAAATGTGACGTTTACCAATTTTAGTTTGTCCTGAGGGATACTACGGTAATCATTGCATAGAGCCTTGCGAGTGCAAAAATGAATTCTTCAAGTGCCATCCAATCAAGGGTTGTATTTGCAGGAAAGGGTATACAGGTATGTACTTTATAGAATATAAAAAAAAAAGTAATTCGGCATGAAGAGTTGAGATTTTCCTTGGTATCGTACAGTGACTTAAAGTGATTGAGAAATTAATTTTAGGTGAGAATTGCGCGGATAAACAACTATTTTCTCGCAATATCCAAGAGAACGATGACGGAAGATATAAGTATATTGTTGGAGTCGTATGTGCGATTATTTGTGTAATTGGCGCTTTGTTAGCTGCATGGATGTATCGTCGTCGCAGAGTGGCTGACCTTAAGAGCGAGATAGCTCAAGTGCAATACACGGCTGAGCCTGAGAAAGATAAATTCGGCCTAGGTAACTGTACCGACGACGGAGACGATTGCATAGGTATGTTTGTTGGCATGTTTATTAAGTGAAAAAATAAAGCAAATTTTGCACGACTACTACGTGAATTTGTATGTTACTGCTCAGGAACGTTCACACAGCGATACTATCTGCGAAAGAGGGACGACTGTGTGAATAATCCCAATTTGAATGTGTATCACAACGAGGTAAACGTCAAGAAAGTTGAGCACGTCTACGACGAGATTCAGCTGCCGCGACCAGAGGCTGGATCATAAAACAATAATATTCGAGTCGGACAACTAATAAATTTCTGCCTAAATCGCGCGACAATTCAAAACTTAGCGAATCGATTTACAAGGATCCGGAATTATGTGAAGCTTGAAAAATCCACGCAAAGTTCTTCGTTTTCAATTGTCAAGGTTTGAAATAGAATGAGCTTTATTTACGTCCAGTCGGAAGACTCTGTCTGCTTTCTGTAAGGAGCAAGTCTGTAATTTTTGGCATTATTTTTACCATTAAACAAATTTTTTAAGTAAGTTTTTTTTACAACATAGTTACGGTTAATTATGACACTAGTTTCGTAAGAATCATGTTGGATGTTACATATATATGTATATAAAATCTATTTGCGCGATTATATGCAAAGTACGGCAGTATTATGACGAAAGTATTACTTCGTACGTGAGACCAGAAAAATCTAAAACAAAGAAAATGCTTCTGGTATGCTCCTCTTTTAATATTTAGCTTTTACTTGAGATGTTATCGATCTCCCTTATTTCTTTATTTGCCAAGCATATTAGTATATAGGGTGCTCCCGGGTTAAATCGCCAAATATGAAATATGAATTTAGGACCGCAAAACAAACAAACTTTTCCTCTTGAACTATGCTCGCAAACGCTTCGTTTAAGAGATATTGACTTCTTAAGTTACAGAATTATTATAGGAATGCCGAATGAATAATTTTTACAGTGATTTTAATATTAAATCGATATCGATTTAATTAAGGGAAGGGAGAAGGAATTTCTCCATCTTAATTTAAGTTGCTTAAATTTAAGCGTTTAGATAGAAGGACGGGAATCTCGGTCTAAAGTGTCCTGACGATTGTGACCGTCAGAAGTGATTGCCAGCTTTGTCGATTAAGAAATTTAATTTGGTTATTTATACACTGGCGAAGTAAATGTATCTCATCGTGTTTCGAATGAATAATGTCGGAATATCTCTTTATTTTATTTTGAAGATCAAAGGTCATTGATCGTCGGCTATAGTGTTTCCACTGTAAATAAAGCTCCATTTATTCGTAACAATGGAATATATATGGTTAGGAATAATGGGCAATACTTTAATTGGACCCAATTTTCTACCAACTCGTTTAAATGCGAATGGATTTCTCGATTTTTTGAACAATAAATTTTATGATCTTTTGTAAAATATTCCTTTGAATATAAGAATAAACTATTGGTTTCAATTGGATGGCTGTCCTGCTCATTATGGCAGAGGTCCCCGACAGTGGCCTAATATTCATTTTCCCGGAAAATGGATCGGTCGTGTTGGACCTGTGGCTTGGCCTCCGCGTTCACCGGATTTAACACCATTAGACTCTTTTGGATACTCTCAAGCAAAAAGTGTAAGTGCCTGTTAATGATCTTCAATCATTAAAACAGAGGGTAGCGCAAGCGTGCGAAGAAATTACAGACGCAATGTCAATCAGCTACTCATTCTCTGATCGATAGGTGCACCGCTTGTCTCCGGGCTGGAGGCCATCATTTTGAACAAAACATGTAATAGTTAAATTTTGATTACTATAAAGCAATAAACAAGATAAACATAGATTATTTCAACATTATTTATTCCTATAATTCTGTAACTTAAGAAGTCAATATCTATTAAATTGAGGTCCTAAATTCATATTTCAAGTTTGGCGATTTAACCCGGGAGCACCTTGTATATACCAGTAATGTATAACTGATATTTAGATTGAGAAATTTGCGATTGTAGGTATATATTCTATAAGCGGATAAAAAGATTTGCAAGATAAAAACAAATAATAGAATAAATATGTCGTTAAGGTAAGGGAGTGCCACAATGGATAATACCGTGATGTGCATTGTTGACATGTCGATGATTAAGAAAGATATTTTAATAAAGGTTTTACGACACTTAATTTATTGTGTTTACACGTATATAGATAATTGTCTAATGTAAAAACACTTTTTTTACTGCTCCTCCATCAAGTTATAAGGAACGTAAAGTCCGGTACTTTGTTACGATATTGTAACAATCCAAAGTCGGTTATGTAATTCACTTCAAATTCTTCTCTATTTCGATACAAGTGGTTCTGTAAAAAAAGTTAAAGAAAAAAATATATAATGTGCAGATTTTGGTATCACTAATTACGAATCAAAAGTTATTTTTACAACATAAAAAATGACGGATACGAGACGGATGTCATTGTCGATGACATCAAGAAACGGTTAAATTTGCGAAAAACTTTTTTCAGAAAATTAAATCAATCAAAAAATAGAACTCGAGTACACTTGTTAATAATTCTTAACTTGTAAACTTAAACGTCAAACTGGCGGGAGATAGCGAGTTCTGCCAAATTACAAGATCTCTAACTAAATTCGCTGTTATGCAACAGAAAAATTACCCTAACTTAATTTTTTATTCGTTTTGGATACTTTTTAAATAATATTTTTTTATATTTATTTTTAAATATTTTTAAAACTATTTTTTATATTTTTACGTTTTTTTGTACATCTTACACTATTTTATTTTTTAAATAGAACACGTAGATACTTATATTTGTAAGTAACAAGTGTACTCGAGTTCTATTTCTTGATTAATTAAATTTTCTGAAAGAAGTTTTTTGCAAATGTAACCGATTTCTTCATGTTGTCGCCAATGACGTTCGTCTCGTATCCGCAATTTTTTATTTTGTAAAATTAACTTTTGATTCGTATAATTAGTGATTCTAAAATCTACACATTACATATTTTTTTATTTAACTTTTCTTTACAGAGCCATTTATATCGAAATGAAGAAGAATTCAAAAAATGGTTATTACCCTTAAAATTGCTTAACACGCGATAGGGGATTACAAAACAAAACTAATAAACTATTATTTCGATGTTTTATGTGTGCCGAGTTTCAAAAAATCGAGTAGAATCATTAATACTGCTTTAAATATGCGTGTAAAGTTGTGTATTTGCGTAAAACTGAAAAAATACAAATAAAATCAATTTGAGTTAAAAGTAATGACAGATTTTTTCATACTTTGATATGACAAACAACTCTACAAAATTAGAGACAAATCGGCGTGTGACATTCCCTGAGGTTTACTTGTAAGGCAGTAAATGAACTCAAGATATGGTCGTGTATTATCTTGAGTTCATTTACTGCCTTACAAGTAAACCTCAGGGAATGTCACACGCCGATTTGTCTCTAATTTTGTAGAGTTGTTTGTCATATCAAAGTATGAAAAAATCTGTCATTACTTTTAACTCAAATTGATTTTATTTGTATTTTTTCAGTTTTACGCAAATACACGACACTAAAGACATAAGTATCAACTCTCTTAAATTAAGGTCTCATATTGTCTAAACTTTTTATTTTTAAATTTTTCAGAAGAAACGAAGCAATATTATTTGTTATTTTATATTCGTCAAATAAACAGAAATGTTGACTAGATGTCAAAACAATGTAAGCAAATTTCATAGAACGTGCGTCTCATAAGACGGATTGCATGAGACATTAATAATTTCTGCTTATCTTGTGTCGAACAGCTTAATTACATTGTAATTATCAATATTATCAACAGAAAGAACAACTTGTAAAATTATTTGTGTGTGTGTATTTTTACATAAAAGATTACAGTTTTCTTACAGCCGCGGTTAAATCTTGACGAGATCTGAATTGAACTATCGAATTGTAATCTGAAAAGATGCTTTTAGCGTAGGAAATATCATGTTTATTACAAAGAGTAATTATTAATTATTTCGTAGCTGAACTTTACACGGACGATCGTGGCGACGGAACATCGCTGCTGCGCGCATTATATATGTTCTGTGGCTGCGCGGCCGAGCGCGTGGCGGAGCGAGCGGCGGCGCGGCGGCTCGCTCACGCATACTAGTAGATGCGCGGCTCACGAACGTGCGCCCGTTTAAAAAGCGATGCTAACTGGCTAATCTTTAATTAATAATACTTTTTTAAGCATAATTCAAAAAAAAATGATTCAGGACTTTTCGACTCAGTTTTTCATGAAGAATATCACTGTGTAAATAGTGGGCGCGAATTAAGTGACACCCTGTATACATATTATAGTTAAAAAATTTATTTATTTAACTCACGTAGATGAATCCGATAGTTTAATGTCAGCCGGTAATTCTTTCGCAAGCAGCTCACTCCAATTATTTGGAACAACTGCTGGATCTTGCAAATTTTTTCGTGTTTTAATCGTTTTTTTTATACGTGTCTTTCTGTTTCTTGTAAGAAGACATAATAATAAATGAGATAAGACACGTTACACAAGTAACATATCAATATTCTTTTACAGTAACAAACTTTCCATAGCAACTAAATTAACATTGCAGCTTTTGTCTTCACACATGTATGTTGTAATATATATATAGGATGTAAAAGAAGTTCCATATTCTCTTTCTTAATCGTATACAGCTTGATTTGAAATGAAAAGTTTGATAGTACCGTCTAACCTAAAGAATTTAATTTTTGTATGTTTCGTATAGTCTCATTAAGATCAAGCTTCAATGTATAATAGAATTCGAATTTCGGACGCCATACCGCGATAGTATCTCCGCCGGATATTGCGAGAGTGTCATTCAAATAGTCCATCTGCAACATAAAAGACACGAACAATTACATATAATACCTAACATAGTGCAAAATATTACAAGATAAGACGTACTTGTTATTAGAATATCGTCAATTCTAAGACAGATTTCACCAAAATTCGGTAGACAATGATAAAAATTGTTTTTTGAATTTAAATGTAAGTAAAAATTTAATTTTCAACGTTTGATTAATATCTTGCACCTTTTGTATTAGACTATTAGTCATTTTATACTTAAATGTTTAACGAATTATTTCATCAAAGTGAATGATATGATATTTTCGGCAGATCCTATGTGTGTGATACTCACGCTGGCGATCTCTCCGAATCCTGAATGTAAAGTAGCGAAGAGCTTTGGCGGATCCGTAGGGCTCGAAATTCTAACGGTACCGTCCAGGGAACTCGTTATCAGGCATCCGTGCGTCAGACGCACCCCCGTTATATCTCTCGTATGCTCGGTGGAATAAGATTTCACTAGCTCGAAATTGTTCTTTGCATCTAGCATGTGCAACTTCGCGTTGCTGTCCCCGACGATAACCCAATCCTGTCGCATACTCATGCACCCGGGATACCTGAAACCCGCTTCGCTTGGAATCTAAAAGGTATACCTGCGACATTGTAACCGCGTTTCTTTTCTCGATGTTAAAAATATGATATAACATTACTTCAATATACTTCATGAAACGTCCGGCTCTCTGATCCCAAACGGACACCGTGTTGTTTCTGCTGGCGGACAAGATGTATTCCGTGTTCATGGCTAGCTTAAGTACGGGTTCGGGAAAGACCAACTTAGCTTCAGTGTGAGGTCGGTATTGCATTATCGGCTTATTGTTCGCTCTCGAATCGAAACACGTATATAGTCCCGTCGACTGAGCCGATCGCAAAGAGGGCCCGTTTTGGACACGACGACATGCACAGCAGCTCACTCCGCACGTCTCTGGAATATTCGACGTTAATGGAAAATGGTAATATGCAAGGTACATGGTTTGACGAGTGAACTTTAGAATCGCGTTTCCGTAATTATCTGTCTCGATAGGCGAGGCACAAAACGTGATATCTGCATTCGAATAATTTGAAGGGAAATGGTTATTTCTTCCACAAACAGAAATTATTTTGCTCGCTCCAGTCTTCTTATCGTGAAGTGGCAGAAAAGGGACAGGTTTGCTATCGTGTACCTACATCTCGTAAGTTGCCTGGTGGACAAGACCGATGTTGGCGAGCATCCACGACTCGACGCTGTGATACCAGCTGCAACTGTAGATCATGTTGTCTATCGCCGTTAGGTCCCGGATAAATCCATTATGCGCAAAATCGATGCATTCGGTGTTTCTGATTTCATCAGAGAGTAGTTTCTCGCGGGAGGAAAGTTTCCAGTAAACTAAGCCGCCATTACTTGTACCAGCTATACAGGTGGTTCCATCCTGAAAACGAGAATCATCATCATCATTAAGTACGACGTTTTCCGTAAGGAGAGATGTCCACTTGATATAATATGTCACCTACGTGCATCAGTAACACAACACTTATATTGATGTAATGTTGATCCACATTTATCAATTTTTCCATAAAATCCTGCTGTTTCCACAGCGCTGTTTGTTTCTCGATCGCAACGCATGAAAACCTGCAAAACAGTTTGTCGGGTCTCACTGCAATGACACGTGACTTCTTACATCTAAGAAATATGACGAAAGCTGCTTATTCATACTATAATATTGAGTACAATAGGAATGCATACACATACAATTAATTAAGTACAAATAAACTACAAGCACATTCTTGATCAAGATCTATTCACGTTTTTACTTCATGCACATTCAGGTTATTGCAATAAATGAAGCTGTTCCAAGGGATGTTTTATGAATAAGGAGAATTAATTTTTTTAGAACACGTTTATTTTTTCAAAATGAACATAAATAAAATCTAACAATAACGAAATAAAATCTAACGTGATGTAAGCAACTGATGCGCAATCTGCATATGCATGAGCAAGTTCGAACAGCACTGGCGTAGAATGACATAGACAGTGTTTTACTTATTTACAAAAATGAGTGGTCGTGCAAGGCGTAAGGTGCTATCAATTTGAGCTAACCAGGATACAAGAGCGAGTGGCTAGCATCCGGCCATATGCGGTTAATTCGCTCTTTCCACAGTGAGTCATCCAATAAAATCAGGTAGAACTGCTTGCACACTAGGCTCAAACTGTGTACTAACGTCGGCGTATCTAGGAAGGAGCATATATGCAGGAATATCTGAAATGCAGCACAATAAACAAATTAAACGCACAACCAAACAGACAATCCGACAGAACGAGAGAGAGTAGAAAGGGTGAGAGTGTTGACCGTCGCTGTTCTGGCTGTTTAAGACACTTTACTCTAGCCATTCTAGCGAGAAGCCACAATTGAACACTTATTACGACGAAACTTTTCGAAACGGATTCAGATCGAAATTGTTTAGTTTTTTTTTTCTAGATTTCTATTGTCTTCTCTAGAGGAAACGGAATAATTCTGATCGAAATCCATTCTGAAAAATTCTATAATACGTGCCCTGACGGACAAAATGACAGCGACGTTCAAAAAAGAAAATTTCGTACACGTATACATACGTGAAACACGAGAATCGACGTTACTTTTTTTCTTATACAAACAACAAACCTCCACTGGAAGTTCCAGCAGTGACAGTTGTGCATTTTCCATGTCGTGCGCGCAGCTTGCATTCTCGTCATCCATTTTTTCTTGCACCGTGCGAATCTGCGTATTTTTATTTGATCTGGTCGAGATTGACGCGGTGGTAGACTGAAAACGACTGTGGGTGGTGTAAACACGTAAGAACTGCCGTGTATCCGTTACATAATGAAGCCATTTTAACTGAACTTCTTGCACGGTTTATTTTTCCTCTTTTTCTTTTCACGTTGGAGAGAAAAAGAGAAAAGATAAACTGTGCAAGAAGTTCAGTTAAAACGAACAGTCTTATGCATCCACGTGCATCGCACAAGAACGACACGACGCCACCTATACAGGGTGTCGCGAAATAAGTCTATACTACGTGCAGAGAGAAGCCTTCTGGCTTCAGGCACAGATTAATAGATCTATTAATCTGTGCTTCAGGCTTCTCTCTGCTACGTATCTGGATCGATCTGCATTTAAATTTTTCTCCTATCAAAAAAAGTGATTAAACATTTTCTTGTTTATTTAATAAACATAATTAACGGAGTCCCTCGAGCTGTCACGTAAATGATTCCGCCAATAGGAACGTAATGTGATATGTCGCGCGACGTCCTGGAGAGTTCGAATTCCATCCCGCGTTGAAGGGACCTGCGACGATTCGGGATAGGTGCGAATCTCGATGAATTGAAAAGAGACAAGGAAAGTTATCTGTTACTCGAATAAACGACTTGTATTTTTGTTTATAAATGTTATAAACAGGCATTTAGTACTTGAAGAGTCTAAACATCGCCGAGTCTGCAGGCGCTTAGTTTTATATATATTCGGAAGAAATAAATTATATTAATATATAACTCTTTGTGTGTCTCAGAAAAAATTGCAAAACGACAAACAATAAATGATACTATCAAAGTATAAGGTTCTATAGAATAAATCATAAAACGAATAGAAGGCAATAAGAGCCAAGCGTGGTAATTAGTGCGCAAATAAAATATAAATAATACAATAAATATACGATATAATTCAATGTATAAAATATATTGAAATGCTTATGGCACTTAACTAATAGTATAAGAATGTTTATCTTGTTCTTCTCAACATAAAAGATTTCCATCTTGAATACGCTATAGTTATAAGTTAAGCTTATAAGTAGCGATTAGTTAAAGATTATAATTATAGCTATATGATTATCGCTCAGCTTATAATCGTAAGCGATTAGTGAAGCTTTTACTAAAACAAATTTTCAACAAAACGATATGTACTTCTAATTTCGCGACACGTTATACGTGTATATTACATCAAATTGATTAAATAATAATTATTATATATATATATATATATATACATATATATATATATATATATATATATATTAAAGAGATGCGTTAGAATAGTATCTTAATGAAAAAACTAGGAACACATCACATTTATTATATATCAAAGCAGTACAGCTATAGAATAGCTATAGAACACATTATACAGAAATTCTCCATTTATTGATATTTCTTCGATTTCGGACGCCATACCGTGATTAGACCGTTGCCGGATATTGTGAAAGTGCCATTCAAATAGTCCATCTGCAACATAAAAGACACGAACAATTACATATAATACTTAACTTTATAGTGCAAGATAAGACTTGTTAGAATGTCGCGTGCGTCAATCTCAAGACAGATTTCACCAATATTTGGGGGGTGGACAATGATAAAACTTGTTCTTTAAATTTAAATGTAAGTAAAAATTTAATTTTCAACGTTCGATTTGTATCTTGGATCTTTCAAATTGCATTAGTCATTTTATATTTAAATGTTTAACAAATTATTTTATCAATGTTATATTTTCGTCAAATCTTACGCGTGTAATACTCACGTTGTTGATCATTCCGAATCCTGAATGCAAAGTAGCCAAGGGCTTTGGCGGATCCATAGGGCTCGAAATTCTGACGGTGCCGTCCGTGGAACTTGTTATCAGGCATCCGTGAGTCAGATGCACCCCCGTTATCCATTCCGTATGCTCGGTGGAATAAGATTTCACTAGCTCGGAATCGTTCTTTGGATTTAGCATGTGACACTTCCCGTCAATGTCTCCGATGAAAACCCAATCCCGTTGCATACTCATACACGTAGGTGACCCTGAAATCTAAGACATATACCTGCGACATCGTATAACAGCGTTTATTTTCTCGATGTTAAAAATATGGGATGACATTACTGTGATAGACTTTATGATTCGTTCGGCTCTCTGATCCCAAATGGCCACTGTGTTGCCCACGCTGGCGGATACGATGTAGTCTGTGTTCATGGCCAGCTTTTGCACGGCTCCGGTGTGCGGCCCGTACTGTCTGATCAGCTTATGCGATCTCGAATCGAACACGAATATGGTCCTGCTGTCCGAGCCGGTCGCAAAGAGAGACCGCTCTGGACACGACGACACGCATAACGTATGTGACGCGCCTGTGGAATGATCGACGTTGCTGGAAAATGATACGTGCAAAATGATAATATGCAGGGTACATGGTTTGATGACGAGTGAACTTTAGAATCGCGTTTCCGAATTATCTGTCTCGATAAGCGAAACATAGAACGCGATATCTGCATTCACATAATTTGAAGGAAAACGATTATTTTTCCCATAAACAGGAATTATCTTCCTCGCTCAGTCTTCTTATCGAGAAGTGGCCGAAAGGAATACTTTTGCTATCGCGTACGTCTCGTAAGTTGTCTGACGGACGAGATTGGTGTTGGTGAGCATCCATGATTTGATGACGCTCTCCCCGTAGCTGCAACTGTAGATCGTGTTGTCTATCGCCGTTAGGTCCCGGATGATACATCCCCTATGCGCGGAATCGATGTATACTGTGTTCCCGATTTCATCAGAGCGTAGTTTCTCGCGGGAGGGAAGTTTCCAGCAACCCAGGGCGGCATTTTTTGTTATACCAGCTATACAGGTGGTTCCATTCTGAAAACGAGAATCATCATCATTAAATCGTTTTCCGTAAGGAGAGATGTCCACTTGACATAATATGTTACCTATGTACGTGCATCAGTAACAGTGCAGCTATCGTGCCGTACTGTTGTCGTGAGTTCGTGATTATCAATTTTTCCATAGAATCCTGCTGTTTCCACAGCGCTGTTTGTTTCTCGATCGCAACGCATGAAAACTTGCAAAACAGTTTGTCGGGTCTCACTGCAATGACACGTGACTTCTTACATCTAAGAAATATGACGAAAGCTGCTTATTCATACTATAATATTGAGTACAATAGGAATGCATACACATACAATTAATTAAGTACAAATAAACTACAACCACATTCTTAAACAAAAGATATATTCACGTTTTTACTTCATGCACATCAGGTTATTGCAATAAATGAAGCTGTTTCAAGGGATGTTTTATGAATAAGGAGAATTAATTTTTTTAAAACACGTTAATTTTTTCAAAATGAACATAAATAAAATCTAACAATAACGAAATAAAATCTAACGTGATGTAAGCAACTGATGTGCAATCTGCATATGCATGAGCAAGTTCGAACAGCACTGGCGTAGAATGACATAGACAGTGTTTTACTTATTTACAAAAATGAGTGGTCGTGCAAGGCGTAAGGTGCTATCAATTTGAACTAACCAGGATACAAGAGCGAGTGGCTAGCATCCGGCCATATGCGGTTAATTCGCTCTTTCCACAGTGAGTCATCCAATAAAATCAGGTAGAACTGCTGGCACACTAGGCTCAAACTGTGTACTAACGTCGGCGTATCCAGGAAGGAGCATATATGCAGGAATATCTGAAATGCAGCACAATAAACAAATTAAACGCACAACCACACAGACAATCCGACAGAACGAGAGAGAGTAGAAAGAGTGAGAGAGTGTTGATCGTCGCTGTTCTGGCTGTTTAAGAAACTTTACTCTAGCCATTCTAGCGACAAGCCACAATTGCACACTTATTACGACGAAACTTTTCGAAACGGATTCAGATCGGAATTGTTTAGTTTTTTTTTCTAGATTTCTGTTGTCTACGCTAGAGGAAACGGAATAATTCTGATCAAAATCCATTCTGAAAAATTCTATAATACGTGCCCTGACGGACGAAATGACAGCGACGTTTAAAAAAGGGAATTTCGTACACGTATACATACGTGAAACACGAGAATTGACGTTACTTTCTTCTTATTAAAACAACAAACCTCCACTAGAAGATCTAGCAGTGACAGTTGTGCATTTTCCATGTCGAGCGCGCAGCTTGCATTATTGTCATCCATTTTTTCTCGCACCGTGCGAATTATTTTTGCTCCCCAATCCCCATTGTACATACAATGAAAGCGACTGTGGGTGGTGTAAACACGGAAGAACTGCCGTGCATCCGCTACATCATGAGGTCATTTTAATTTTTAACTGAACTTCTTGCACGGTTCATCTTTACGCTCTTTCTCTTCACGTTGGAGAGAAAAAGAGAGAAGATAAACTGTGCAAGAAGTTCAGCTAAAACGAACAGGCCTATGTTTCCACGTGCATCGCACAAGAACGACACGACACCACCTATACAGGGTGTCGCAAAAGAAGTCTATAGTACGTGTCTGTGTCTCGATCGTTCTGCATTCGACTATTTCATATCGAAAAAAAAAAGATTAAATTTGCTAGTTTATTTATGAAACTACATTAACAGAGTCCCTCGAGCTGCGACGTAAAGGATATTCCGTCAACAGGAACGATATGTCGCGCAACGTTCTGGAGAGTTTGATTTCTATCTCGCGTTCACGGGACCTGCGACGATTCTCGGCGGACGAAAAAGATAGGGAAATTAAGTTGTCTGTTATTCAAATAAATGATATACTTTTTTTTTTATAAATGTTATATACAAGCGTCTGGTATTCGAAGTCTCTACACTTTACCGCTTTTCGAGTTTGCAGACGCACTGCAGTTTCATGTGGAGGAAATGCAGTATATTAAAATATAACACCTTGTCAGATAATATTTTCAAAACGACAAACAATAAATGATACGATAAATATACGATATAATGCAATGTATAAAATATATTGAAATGCTTATGGCACTTAACTAATAGTATAAAAATGTTTATCTTGTTCTTCTCAACATAAAAGATTTTTATCCTGAATACTCTGTAATTATAAATTAAGCTTATAATTAGCGTTTAGTTAAAGATTATAATTATAGCTATATGATTATCGCTTAGCTTATAATCGTAAGCGATTAGTAAGCTTTTACTAAAACAAATTTTCAACAAAACGATATGTAGGTACTTCTAATTTCGCGACACGGTATACGTGTATATTACATCATATTATTCGAATAATAATTATACATATATTTATATATTATATATATATAGATATATATATTAAAGAGATGCGTTAGAATAGTATCTTAATGAAAAAACTAGGAACACATCACATACATTACATATCAAAGCAATACAGCTATGGAATAGCTATAGAACACATTATACAGAAATTCTCCGTTTATTGATGCTTCTTCGATTTCGGACGCCATATCGTGATAGTACCTCCGCCGGATATCGCGAGAGTATCATTCAAATAGTCCATCTGCAACATAGAAGACACGAACAATTACAAATAATACTTAACATTATAGTGCAAGATAAGACTTGTTAGAATGTCGCGCGCGTCAATCTCAAGACAGATTTCACCAACATTCGGGGTAGACAATGATAAAACTTGTTTTTAAAATTTAAATGTAAGTAAAAATTTAATTTTCAACGTTCGATTTGTATCTTGAATCTTTCAAATTGTATTAGTCATTTTGTTACTAAAATGTTTAACGAATTATTTCATAAATGTTAATGATATATTTTCGGCAAATCTTATACGCTTGTGATACTCACTTTGTGGATCCCTACAAACCCTGAATGTAAAGTATTGAAGTACTTTGGCGGATCCGTAGGGCTCGAAATTCTTACAGTGCCGTCTGTGGAACTCGTTATCAGGCATCCGTGCGTCAGATGCACCCCCGTTATCCATTCTGTATGCCCGGTGGAATAAGATTTTACTAGCTCGAAATCGTTCTTTGGATTTAGCATGTGACACTTCGCGTTACTGTCCCCGACGCAAACCCAATTCCGTTGCATACTCATACACGTAGGAGACCCTTCGTCTGGAATGTAAGACGTATACCTGCGACATCTTAACCGCGTTTCTTTTCTCGATGTTAAAAATATGGGATGACATTACCGTGATAGATTTCATGGTCCGTCCGGCTCTCTGATCCCAAACGGACACCGTCTTATCCTCGCTGGCGGACAAGATGTAGTCTGTGTTCATGGCCAGCTTAATCACGGCTCCGGTGTGCAGCCGGTACTGTCTGACCAGCTTATGCGATCTCGAATCAAACACGAATATGGTCCTGCTGTACGAGCCGGTCGCAAAGAGAGACCGCTCTGGACACGACGACACGCACATCAGCAGCGCACCTGGCACGTTCCTAAAATATTTGACGTTGATGGAAAATGATAAGCGCGGCATAATCCGCGGATTTTATAAAAAGAAAGCCATTTTAAGAAAAAGAGAGATCTCGGAGATGTTTTTTATCAAGAAGTGCAGGCGCACAGTCAATCTTCAAAAGGACATCGAAAATTTACCGGCCGTTTATGGTGTTATTAACGATGCCTAATTTATGCTTTTATTTTTGGCTGTTGTTTTGTTATTTTAAGAACCCGCTATATTGTTTTATCGGTGTGTTTGCCAAGTTTTATTATTGTGATTTTGACTGTTGTAACGTTCGGACGCATTTGACAAGATTCGGTTTCATCTATCTTTTGACAAATCGTATCTTTTACTTCTATTTTATTCGACGCATAAAACATGTAAGTTATTCTTTGTCAACCTTTTTGCTACGTTACATGTTTTTATGATACATCTCTGTAATCACCTTTTTTAGCTTTATGAAGCATGATGTAGTTTGGACACCATATTAAGCGACACAGGATGTACATGCGGTTGAATGCTGGCAATAATTTGTAATCCCTCACTTGAAAAGGGCCAGATGTTGGCCGAAACGTTGTGAGTTATAATAAAGAAGAAGTTTGGCCAGTTAGGTTGCTCAAAAATTTATATTTTGTGTTATTTCTTTCGTGTCAACTTACCCCAAAGCTAATTAAGTTCTTTCGGGTCATATCCTATATACCTATACAGCACCGAATGATTGTAGAAACGTATTATACTAGAAACAGCAAACATTTCGAGAAACAATATAAGTGTTATTATAAATATCGTAATTGCAATTGTGTATAGTTATCTTACAGTTAAAAAAAATTGAGTTAAAGTTGTTTTTCCTCTCCCCTATAAATTGTTAATTTTTGAGCTGTGACAGTATTCTTCTCGGGATGCATATAAAGATCGAAGCATGTGAACATCAATAATCTATTTTATATATGCTAAATATTGCTAATTAGTTTTGAATTTTAAATTAAAGATTTTTAAAAATATTATATGGCTTTATACTTTTGTCGGTAAAAATTCATTTAAGGAAATTTATTATGAGATTATTCAAAACATTTTCACCAAAAAACACATACATTGGGCGTAAGATAGTTTTTAAAAGTTCATCCACCGTTTCTTTTTTATAAAAGTATAAAGATGTAGACTTTCAAATATGAATCTAATTGTAAATAGATTGACAGCGACTGTTTTAATAAATATAATATTAAGTAAATTACCAGATAATTAATACACAATTAAATTATAGAGTAAGTGTAAGTAAGCACCATGTTCTCGAAACTTTCCATAATTTTTATAACGGATAAATAACTGTTTACTAATATTACCTAATATATTAGATACGAAAAGAATTGGCGTGATAACGATATTTCTTATACCAACATTGTATACTATATACTGACAGAGCTATTATCGCAACATGTTTCTTCATTCCGTTCCATTATCTCCAAACCATCCTATACCCGTAGAATAATGCGTAATGAAGATTACGCGTATTCATGTAGGGAGGTAAGAAAATAATTGTACTATTACGGGGTTCAGCGTCAGTACATTATTTGCTAGTTAAATAATTCGTAAACCTATATGCGCGGCTCTGGCACAAAGCAAATCTACGAAGTAGGAAATGTGTATCAGAGGGGTTGCTTGTATTTTACATCATCGAAGAAATTTTATGCCAGCAGTTAATACACGTAGGTGGTAAAATAAACGCATAAGTGTTTCTGACACGGAAGGTATTCTCTTCTGACTAACATAAGTTAGTTCGAATCACGCTGTGTAACTATAACAAAACGATAGAATTCACCAAGCAATTGTTATCAATGGCGGATGCACTGACGATGGAGAAACTTATCGCGTTTTTGAAGGCGGATTTGTTGTTCGCTTGTTGCTGGCCATTACCACCAACCGCCACGAAATGCGAAAAAATACGTAATAAAATATTCCGCTACTTTTCCATTCTGCATGGAATGATTATGGTGGTTGCAATAGTATATACGATTTATAGCAATCGGTCAGATTTATTTTTGATAATGAAACTATGCTGCGAATTATGTACCTCTACTGAAGTTCCTTTACAAATAATGTGCTTCTCTATTCAATACAATCGTCTCCAAGTAAGAAGCTAAACAGTATTATATTATTTACGTATATATATAGTTAAATAATAATAACAATAATGAAAAAAATTATTATTCTTTGAACAATAATGACGATAAATTGTTTTCAAATGCGCCAATAAATAATTTTTATAGCTTCAAATTATAATAGGTAACCGTGATATCTGACAAGAATAAAATATCTTTATATTTATATTGTTTAGTATTCTTGTTCCTGTTTGTGAAAATGATATTTAGATATTATGTATCAATAAATTTATTTTTATAAATCAAAATATATTAAAAATAGGCTAGCTGCTATGAAGTTTAAATACTGTAAATCAACAAAGTAATATTTTTTTATATTTTTGTCTACATCTTAAACTTTCCTGTTTAACCATAATCGTGATTTAATTGCAGTACGTAATTTACGAATTGGAAGATTATTGCAAGCGAGCAAAACCAGAAGAGAGGACTATTTTTCATCGATATATTGACAGTTGTAAATCGATTTATGTAGGCTCAGTATGCGCCTTCACCGTTACCGCTTTGTTGCTCATCATCAGTCCTCTAGTAGAACCCCATCCTTTTCCCATCGACGTAGAATATCCATTTTTCGTGGATTATCAACCTTTAAAGATTATAATTTATCTACATCATATATTACTCATATATCAAAGTTATACGCAGGTATGCTCAAATATTTTTATCGCACTTCTGTTGTGGTTTGTGTCAGCGAGATGTGATATCTTATCAAGTAGATTCCGAGCCGTCACAAAATTTACCGAGTTGCGTGCATGTCTAGAAGAACATCAAGAGTTATTATGGTAAATAATAATGGAAGTATCAATTTTTCATTTTTTTAATTTTTTATATATTTGTTTTATTATATTTATTATTCTAGATATTTGCTTTAATTATATTATCCATGTTTTCTTTCTAGAGAGTAATCTGTGTTATATATAAAACAATAGTATCTAAAAAAAATTTTTTTTAATATTAAAAAATATTCTATTATAAATTGTTGGATAAGTTGCAATTTATAATATTATTTTCTATTTTAAGTCAATAAAAAATTTAAATTTAAATTCAAGTAGAAAATTAATTAATCCATCTTTATTTATTAATTATTATTCTAAGATATATTGTGGTAATTAATTATTCTTGTATGCGGTTTATAAAATGTGTAAATACATATACATAACTGATTCTGATATAAAATAAATATTTCTTTTTACTGCTAAACAATATTTATTGTTAAAAAGCACATAAGTAACATTTAATTATTTTGACATCAACGTTAACTGCAAGATTTTGATAGAAATGTATCATTTCAGGTATGGAAGAAAAGTTACTCTTTCTATTCGATATGTAATGTTAGCGTCGTTAGCCGTCAGTACGATAGTTATTATTTTTACTGGTTGCACTTTTCTCAGCGTGAGTAAAAATATTTATTTTAATTAACGAAAAGTAGATATAAGTATCATATCTATATTATTCTTCAACTTTTTATACCTATAAGCATCACATAGAACTTTTATAATAAAGTTTTCTTATTACTTCTGCAAAGTAATTTATTTATGATAGTCCTATAATTCGCATATGTTAATTTAAAGAACATATCAATATCGTTTGACGATGTATAACATATCACATATCTACATATTACATATTCTACAATCTACATCATCTATTAGTCAAAAATTCTGTCTTTAATTTTGTAACAGCGACAACCAATGTCAGTAAAATCTACGTTCTTAATCTTTTTTATTTCATCTCTCGCAAAAGTATATTTGTGTGCATGGCCAGCCGACCATTTGCTAAGCGCAGTAAGTTACGTTTACATATATGTACAGATTGTAAGAGGAGCTCGATACTTTTAGAAGTTAATATTCTAGAGCACTAATGTTGCACACGCTGCGTATGATTCGATGTGGTATAACGGGAAAGTTGATTTCCAGAAGAACTTTTTACACACTTTATTGCGTGCCCAACAACCTATAGCTGTAAACGTACCTTGCATGTTACCGACTGTTTCGTTAAATTATTATGCCTCAGTAAGTTATTAATTTTATTACAGTATTTTTGTTAATTATAGTATAAGTTTTGTATTACTTGATAGATGCACATGCTTGAGATAAAGATAATATCGTGCCTATTATCTTGCACAAATTTTTCTCTATATTTTTCGAAAATATACATAAAGAAAAAATTTACTTATAAATATTCATATATGTTTATGTTAATGTATTTTTTACGAGTAAAAATTTTCTTTTTTTGTAATAAATATAAAAATAAATTAATTTTGTCTTATTTATTATTATTATCTATATACGACAAAATTTTTATTATCCCATTTGTCATATAAAATAATTAATTATTCAAAGTATATAAATTAAGAAAATTGTATTTGCAATTATATTTTAGTACGTCTCAACTGCCTTCTCCTATCTGGCCACTTTTCGAATTATACTTGAAGAAAGCGATGAGGATTAATTGATTGGTGCAGGTATATTATGGTGATGATACATTTGTTTATGTTGTACAAGTATTTTTTTTAATTGTATATTTACTATAAAAAGTATTTTTAAATAAGAATAAGATCGCGCTCATTGACTTTGTCCTTAAATTGATATCATACGATAGAACAATATGTAATTATTATTGCATAAAAAAATCGCAACAAACTGTGTCTTGTTTGAAAATTAAAACTCTAGTTCTTTTGATGTGTATAAAATAATTTATCTTAATAAATAACTAGTTTATAAGATATTGATCATCGATTATTTTATATAATATTAATATATAAATATGTGTGTGTATATATATTATAGATTATTGTTGTGCAGTACATTTGATAAGTTTTGTGAATCACTGTAAACAGCTCCGTGCAGTTTACTGCACCCTAAAGTGTTTTGTTTTCAAAATACAGCTAGGTATCAAAGTCGCACGCCCTTGGTCGATCTAAAAATGTTTTATCGATACTGGAAAATGTGGTTCTTATAATATCACATGTATGTACAAATACCAAAATTTGAATAAAATATCTTTAAACGTTCTCCACGATATCAAAATTTTTATTTCTTTTCACATCTTTGACACCATATATTTTGAAAACGAAACAGTTTAGGGCATATGTTTATATTAGGACCTTTTCCTCCTAAAATAAGTAGGCACGTAATATCCCCTTCAATTTTTTGTACAGTCGCGGTCATTGATGCCTGGACACCGGCGTTTGGAAAAGTCACTCTTCGTCTCTTTTTAACTGTCTCCCTTAGAAAGAGACGAAGAGTAAGTTTCCGAACGCCGGTGTCCAGGCATCAATGACCGCGACAGTACTTACTTAGAAAACACCCAGTAGGTATTGTGGCGTGACGGTTCGCCGCACGTGGCAGCCGTCACAAGGCGCGGGTTTGCGCCCGCGGACGATCCAGGAGAGCGACCGCGAAATCTCCAGAGAACCTATCGAGATGTTAAAAAATGCATATTATATATTTTTTGTACTTATTTTGTATATAATCCGGCACCTCACCGAGGCACCACGACAAGGACAACAAGGAAGAATGCGGAAGTCGACGGCCAGGATGAGGGACGGAGCGACACAAGGACGAGGCGGGGCGAAAGCCTTAAGCTGGGGCCAGACTATGCGCGATTTGTGATTCGTGATTCGCGACTCGCTATCACTCGCTATTCGTATAAGATTCGTGAATAGTGTGTATAGGTAGATTCGTCGAATTCGCATCAACTGTTTAGCATTTGCGCCGATTCGCCAGCGAAGCGCTTTTTCGAATCGTGGTTCGTGATTAGCGGTTCGCTATTCGTATAAGATTCGTGAATAGTGTGTATAGGCAGATTCGTCGAATTCACATTCGGCATTCGCTGTTTACCATTCGCGCCGATTCGCCAGCGGTGCGGTTTTTTGACGAAATCAAAGAAATGACGAACGCACAATCAAAAAAATGACGAACGCACGATTCGTTGTTGTCGCACACGGGCCAAAGCAACGCGAATCAACATGAATCAACGCGAATCAACATGAATCAACACGAATTGATCATTCGTGGCGATTCGCGCTCTTTGATCTCGCCAAAAAACCGCTCCGCTGGCGAAACGGCGCGAATGGTGAACAGCGAATGCGAATTCGACGAATCTGCCTATACACACTATTCACGAATCTTATACGAATAGCGAACCGCTAATCACGAACCACGATTCGAAAAAGCGCTTCGCTGGCGAATCGGCGCGAATGCTAAACAGTTGATGCGAATTCGACGAATCTGCCTATACACACTATTCACGAATCTTATACGAATAGCGAGTCGCGAATGACGAACCACAAATCGCGCATAGTCTGGCCCCAGATTTACTGTGGAAGCACGCGACGGACACGCGTGGCACTCAGGGTCGACGGGGCGAAGACGGGACCCTGATCTCCGAGGAAGAAACTCTGGACATCGGGATCTGCCTCCGGAACGTCAGAACGGACCCGGAACGCCTGGCCAGCGTTTCCGAGGTCCGCGGAGGAGGCCCTTTCTCGAGTGGAGTCCGATCCGAGAGCCCGGGTGCACCGGGTGAAGATGGTCAAGAAATCTGGAAAATCGAGAGGGCGCCGAGGACCCCCGCAGGATCGACGCCGGTGTCCCGTGTGATCCGCGACGCGCTCAGCCCCCATTGGTCGCGGTATTGCGCAAGGATATCGCGCAACCCCTTGAGAAGGGCGAGCGTTCGATTCGCGCATCGAGCTCGCCGCCTCGATCTGTTCTGCCCCGGTATTCTGTAACTCCTTAACGACAGTTTCGGTATCGTTGCGCAGGTATTATATATGGTAAAAAAGCTGCGCAACAATCCGACAACTGTCGCTAAGAAGTTACAGAATCCCGGGGAGGCAGCCCCGGTATTCTGTAACTCCTTAACGACAGTTTCGGTATCGTTTCGCAGGTATTATATATGGTAAAAAAAGCTGCGCAACAATCCGACAACTGTTGCTAAGGAGTTACAGAATCCCGGGGCTGGTTCGTCCGTCGTCGCAGCAACACGTCTCGCGAGTACCGAGTATGGTAATTATTTACAAAAAGACCCCACCCGCCAGTGACCTTGACCTTGACATATGTTGTCAAGGTCACTCTCCTGAGTGACCTTCAGAAGTTTTTAGCCGGCGGTCGTTATTCGTTAAAAAGTTATTAACAAAAAAAGTTTTGAAAATATAGCAGCTATTTTCAGTATTGGAAGGCATAAACCACTAATATTACGTTTTTAAAGCAGTTTTTTCGACATTTGAATTTTAACGATTCATCATCAAAATTAAGTTCGATAATATTACTGCATTTTGGACACGTAATGCGATCGCGAATAACTCCTTTTTCGCACAAAAACCTAAACAAGGCTGCGTAGTCGTACGTTAAATGTAGAAAATCATGTAGAAACATGTTTGCCTTTCAGCACCTACACCAAAACTAAATATGTTGGAATAGATTGTATTTCTTGAAAAGACTGTGTTTATGTTCTGTGTTTACAATTTTCACGCGAGACGAATTGTCACGGGTTCGTGGCGTGCTTTACGAGCTCGCTTATATATACATACATAATGAAACATTGTATATTCTCTATTAATTTCCTGAATACACATATTTTATCTAAAAGTGAAAATGGGACACCCTGTATAATATAAAAGTGACCATAAGTTACCTTATAAATTTATCTCGCATTTTATTTAGGAAGTAATAACGATTTAAAACAAATTGCATTGGATAATTACCACATAGGGGAAATGTGTATAAAACGGCCCCCCCGAGTAAAACGGCCTCCCCCTAGTTTCTCAGAAATACGCAGCCCTGTCGTCGGACGACTCAGTAGGTTAGGTTGCTCACATGACGCAGACGTGCCTCGTGCATTTTGGTATCAATAACAAACTTTGTACGGAGGCAAAACGCAATTTTGCGCAATTTTTCTACTTTTGTTACGTCTGATCTAATGTAAGTCCAAGCTTTATTAAGTGTTCTTCTCTTTCCCATGCGATGTTCCTAGTCGCTTATATTTTTTAAAATATCTGTAGTGATCCTGAAAGCCAAATATTTTTAGAAATCTTTTATTTAAAGTAAAGTAAAAATTTTGTTTACACTTTTTTGATATTTTTGCAATTGTGGGTAAAACGGCCAATCTTACTTGTAGCCAAGACAAAGAGAAGGACGTTTAATGTCTTTTTTGTGGAGAAAATTACTTCAATTTAGTAAGCGGAGAAAAATAGATTCAGTACATTTTCTGTAGGAAATGGTGCTATGAACAGAAAATTTTATCTGTGACTTTTAAAAATAAAAATTAATTATTTACCTATTAAAATACGTCTAAATTTATTTTAAAGTAAGCCTGCCTTTCTGTAGTTTATATCACAATATATAAAATAAATATACCACAAAGATATATGTATATAAAATATAAATAAAATTATATACCGGGACCGTTTTACCCATAGGGTGTGGGTAAAACGGCCAAAATGCATGTCTGCAGTTTCTTGTTTGCTATTAATATTGAAAATTTTAGGGATGCTTATAATCAGCTTTTTCAATTAACAAAGATGTCAATAAATACTCCTAAAAGTCTTTTGAATCCAAATATGGTTTCCTTTGGAAGTAAAATCAATTTATTCCTTAAGGAGGCCGTTTTACACACACTTCCTCTACACATGTTTCCGTTTAAACAATATTAAAGTCAAGTACTATTTTATCTTCTTATATTAAAATATAGAATAGTAAAGTTTTTAATTTTGTAACATCCTACAATTAGGTTTAAATATATGGTAAAAGTTTACAATAACTTACACAGCTCGGATTACTTTGACCTTGACATATGTTGTCAAGGTCACTTTCCTTGAGTGACCTTCAGAAGGTTTTAGTCGGCGGTCATTGTTTACTAAAAAGTTATTAACAAAAAAGAATTGAAAATATAACAGTTATTTTGAGTACTAATAGACATAAATGACTATAATATTTATGTGGAAATAGTACATGTATGAACGAAGGAAAGTTAGTTAAAGTAGCGAATTGTTGGTATATTGAAAGAAAAGTTAAAGCAGAGAATAAAGAGTATGTGCTTCAACTTACAAAGCACATACTTGTAAAGCGCGTCACTAACCTATAGGTTAGTGGGGCGCTTTACAAGTGTGTGCTTTGTATGTGCTTCAACTTACAAAGCACATTCTTGTAAAGCGTGTCACAAACCTATAGGTTAGTGGCGTGTTTTATTAGTATGTGCTTGATATGTGCTTCAACTTAGAAAGCACATACTTGTAAAGCGCGTCACTAACCTATAGGTTTTGTCAATAACCAACTATTATCTGCTTTAACAAAGGTTCCGAAAGCAGGGGGGGGGGGTGTGGGTGAACCTCGGTTTGCGTGAAAAGTGTATGCGTGAACTATTTCGACATATATATTAGTCGTTTATGCCTTCCAATACTCAAAATAGCTACTATATTTTCCAAACTTTTTTTGTTTATAGCTTTTTAATAAACAGCGACCGCCGACTAAAACCTTCTGAAGGTCACTCAGGAGGGTGACCTTGACAACATATGTCAAGGTCAAAGTAATCCGAGCTGTGTAAGTTATTGTAAACTTTTACCAAATATATTTGTGATAGATAATAAAATAATTCAAATGACAAATAATAGGTAAATATGTATATGAGTTACTTACACCATAGTTGCTTTGTTGTTAAATATAAGTCTGAGAATATACATATAGATGTTCGTACTTCTCTATATCCATGCATAACAAATCCGTAATTATATAAGTTATTATTATATATTACTAGAAATAACGCTAATTAATAACAAGATTAAAAAATTAAAAGCAGACGAGATAATAGATATTTATATACAGGGTGAGTCATTTTATTTTACCACCCCCAGAAACTTTTTTATTTTTCATTGTAGAAGAAAATGCTTCAGACAAAAGTTGTTTGGCTTGAAGGGGGACACATGATTCCGATGTGAGTCATGTGGTAGATGTCGTCGTTTTCAAGAAATTTTAAAGGCGACTAATTTTTTAAATAGAACTTGATTTTTTCCTAGAGATAAAAGTTGTAGATTGGCCTCGAGACGTTTTCAAAACACTATGATAAAGCTCTCTGTTAAGAATTTCCTGAGATATTTTAAATTTTATAATATTTTAAATCTAAAATATGAAATATCTCGTAAAGTACTCACTTTTCGATGACTTTACCTTGATACTTTTATACGTAAAATAACAAAAGGAATCATTGTTGTAAAAAAACGCAGAAAAAATTATCAATTAATATATATGTTAAGATATAAATCAATACAAATGAAATAGCCATACGGTCCAAGCTTGGATCTTAGGCAGCTTAATATTATTTTCTATATGTATTTAAATACTCGTATTTTCCAACATATTAAACAACGCGCCGATTATATTTGTCGGACTTAAAACCACAGCTATTGTTGGAACATTAGAAATTCCCTCTCCCTTCTCTAATTAAATCAATATCAATTTAATATTAAAATCACTGTAAAGAACTTATTCCGAAAAATATTACCCCAGCCAGGTTTCGAACCTGGAATCTCCCGCATTCCGTTCGGGCGTTTTACCCATTCGGCTACCGGGGCATGTGGTAATATTTATCGCGCAGTTTAATATGTTGGAAAATACGCGTATTTAAATACATATAGAAATCAATATTAAGCTGCCTAAGATCCAAGCTTGGACCGTATGGCTATTTCCTTTGTGCAGAAAAAATTATTTGGTAAATATGCATAAAAAGGTCCCACCACCTTCGTACATATATGTATAATGTTTGTTGCTATAAATACCTTGAGTCATACTAAGTATTTTCCAACAAGAAACACATGGTGCTCATTGCTTATTAAAAAGTTATTAACAAAAAAAGTTTAAAAAATTGGTAATTATACAGTAAATGGGAGCCAGCTCCAATCATCTTGACCTTTATATATGTTGTCAAGGACATGTCCCCAAGTAACTTTTCCTTATAACTTAACCGTCGCTCATTGCTTATTAAAAAGTTATTAACAAAAGAAGTTTGAAATATATAACAGCCATATAAATATGTACTTTTCATATACCAACAAATTATTCCTGTTACAGGTATTAAGAGTCTAAGTTAAACAGAAATAATTTGTTAAAGCAGAGAATAGTTGGTATATAAATAGTACATATTTATATTTATGCATTATAAGTACGTTTCAAATTTGCGCACTTTTGCATGCGCGTGCGGCCACGGAGCATACGCATGTGGCCGCGGGGCATGTTCATGGTCGCTGCATCTCGTCGGTATAACAGGATTCATAACTTGATAATCGTCCACCCCTCCCCCCCCTCGTCCCTGTGGAACACGCTCCTCTGTCCACGCATGTACTTTGGTATGTTAGTCTCATATATATATATATCTCATAATACTCAAAACAATTGTTCGATTTTTCAAACTTTTTTTGTTAATAACTTTTTAATAAGCAATGAGCGCCACGTGTTTCTTGTTGGGAAATACTCAGTATGACTCAAGGTACTCATAGCAACAAACATTATATAGGTACGAAGGTGGGACCTCTTCATGCAAATTTACCAATTATTTTAAAAAATTGGACTGCATTTTGTAGACGCATTTAATTTTGTAAAATTGTAAATGTAAAAATTAATATTATTATTTGAATCCTTATTTCATTATTCTACGTACAAAAGTATCAAGGTAAAGTCATCAAAAAGTGAATACTTTACGAGATATTTCATATTTTAGATTAAAAATATCATGACAAAATTTAAAATATATCAGGAAATTGTTAATGGAAGAGAGCTTTATCATAGTGTTTTGAAAATGTCTCGACGAGATCTACAACTTTTATCGCAAGGAAAAAATCAAGTTCTATTTAAGAAATTAGAAATTGACGACATCTACCACATGACTCACATCGGAATCATGTGTCCCCTTTCAAGCCAAACAACTTTTGTCTGAAGCATTTTCTTCTACAATAAAAAATAAAAAAGTTTTTAGGGTAGTAAATTAAAATGACACCCTGTATAAAATTTGTAAGCATTGACCAAAAATATAAATGTTAGTTAATCAATTATATGACATATTGCCAGATATTCACCGTGTCTTTATTTAGCTAAATGTTACCTCATCCATGCTACCTTTATTACGATACATTGCAGACAATCTCACAAGGGACCGTGCAACTTCACTTCACCGTGCTAATTATACTTCGCAGTACTGGACTTAATTATTGCTAGACAATTATCGTTAGATCGCAACATGCGTGTAGTGTCTGAAAGTATTTGTAAATACGTGGTAGCATTGTGTTCGATGCGTATGATTAATTGAGCAGTCTTTGTCTTCCTCGTCCTCATATGGTGGGAAATATAGTCAAAGGCAAGGTATCTAATGTAATCTTATCAATCAAATAAATGCAAATCGCTTGGACCGTAAAATCGTTTGTAAAAATCGCTCCTCTATCAATTTTCCAGGTATAGTAATTCATAGTGACTGAGATCCTCGGAAGCTTTAATATTGCAAAACTTTCTTGGAAGTCCAAAAACTGTAGAGGAGCGGGCTAATTATTTTCTTGGAAGTCTTTTTGATATTGATAGTTGGAACAACGTTAATGTAATTAAAATAACAATTCAAGAATTGCGCCCTACAAGCTTTGACATTTCCAAAAGCAATACAGCTTTTAAAAGCGAGCTTTAAAATATCAATTTAAAATCATGTTCGACGCATATAATTTATTAAAACACATTAAATAATTGCAAAAATTATTAAAGTTTGAATTTAAAACTAGTTTTAGTTTTTTTAATAATATAATGCAATCACTTAACTAAACATTTAGGGCCGGTTGTTCCAACCTGTTGATAAACTAACTAATAGTTATATCATATGCATATCTTTGTCTAATTTAAAGAAAAACAGAGACATGTATATGATTTAACTATTAGTTAATTGTTAGTTAACTATACTGGCGCCCTTAGTATAATTTTTGAAATTGTAATTTGTATCAATATAATGTGTGTTAAGATTCTTTATACACAGTACACATTGAGATCCGTCGATAATCAATGCACCCTTCGAGGGTAGGATATAACACTGCTTATATCGTATGCACCGCATATGCACCGCGTATACACATTATTTGGCGCCTCACGATAGTGTTATTATAGCGTCTACTCACTGGCAAATTATCTTGGCAATATTGCGAGGGTAATTATATTACAGTTTATACCATGCTAGCTTGAATTTCCGTCTTAAACATGGAAGGAAAGATAACGTTGGATAAAGTAATCGCCTTCCTGAGGGTATACTTGACATTCGCTTGCTGTTGGCCTCTTCCACCGAACGCGACCAAGCTCCAAAGGCTTCTTCGCAGTGCCTTCCAGTGTTTCTGCCTCACAAACTCGATAGTACTCGCCGTTGCGGCGGTATGGACTCTCTGCAAGCAAAGCGATAATGTGCTTTTAGTGATGAAATTAGGATGTCAATTGAGCGCCATCGTGCAAGTTCCATTACAGCTCATACTCTTTGCGATTCAAAACAAACGTTTGCAGGTAAAACTTTTATTTATATTAAATTGGAAAAAAAAAAGAAATGCCATGCTCTATAACCAAAATCTGTAGTACATATTTTTTCCCAGACTTGTAGACACTATTTGTATTTATAAGATAAACCGTAAATTTAAACGTTATATTTAATAATTAAAAACTAATTGTTTTATAAAATAAAAATATTTTTAAAAAATATTTTTAAATTTAATTTTTATTTTTTAAAAATATTTTAAAATGATTAGAACTATTTGCTTTATAAAATAAAAAAATTTTTTAAACATACACGAAAAAAAATAAATCTGCTGTCTTAGCAAAATCGTGATTGCTGTTGCATATTCGTATAGTGACAGCAATAAAATTTAGTTAACGGAACCAATTTTACGAATTATTCGTCATTAGAGCGAAATCTGTTTTGTTGCGAGAATAGAAAAAAATTTGCTAAGTGTATTTGTCTCTAGAATCACGTTAATTTGCTTTTAAAGCAAAATATATATTCTCAGCAAATACATTTGCTATTGGATCAAAACCAATACTGCTCATACAAACCTATCATAACAACTAAAAATATTTGTTACTAGAATCATATCAATTTTGCTATTAAAGCAAAATTATATATTCTCAGCAAATACATTTGCTATCGGAGCAAAACTACTGCTTGCTATAAGCCTCTGTTGCCAGTTTCACTGACAAGCAAAGAAAGATGACAAAAGAGGACAATGTCAATAACCATCGCGCAGATTCCTTGCATCTATGGCCGCACATACGCACGCTATGTCCATAAAGAAGTGTGATCTGATGTTCAGTGATGTGTTAGTTTGTCCTCGGTTATCATATTCTTTGTGCTGTTTTAACAATATAATTTTGTTACATGAGCAAAATTATATTTCTACTGAGCAATATAATTTGTTCCGGCTTGTTCCCCAACTATCTAGCAGACCTCGAATCATTATTGCTACACATACAAGCAGATTAATGAAATAGACAAATATCACTTGAAAGCATGCGACTCTTGCGAATGCTTTCAAATGATATTTGTCTGTTCTATTAATCTGCGTGTATGTGTGGCAATAATTCGAGGTCTGCTAGATAGTTGGAGAATGCCGGAAGAAATCATATTGCTCATATAGTAGAAATACATATAATTTTGCTCATGTAACAAAATTATATTGTTAATACAGCAAAAAAAATATGATAACCGAGCAAGAACTAATTTGTTCTTACAGCAAAATAATTCGTAGATTCAGCAAAATTATAATATTAATACAGCAAAAAAATATGATAACCGAGCAAAAACTAATTTGTTTTTACAGCGAAATAATTCGTAGATTCAGCAAAATTATATCCAGCAAATAGCGATTAGTACTCTTAACTAATCGTTTTGTTGTCCATATAATAACGGACATATTTTGCTACAACAGCAAAAAATTTGCTGTGCTAGCAAATTATTTTTTTCCGTGATATACATTTTTTATTTTTTTTTTACGCCGTCTTTTGAAATTTTGATAATAATTAATTATTACTTTACGAAATTGAGACAATTTATTCTCTCTCTCTAAAAAAAGGCATGTAAGAGATTTTATTGTTGTCGCTTTTCCGCAATGCCGATTGATTCTTTCATTGTGCTTACTTTGTGAGTGACTGTCATTGTATATTTTGACAGTTGTGTGTATCAAGGCTAAATAGCGCGCGCAAAGCGCGCGTCTGTGGTGTTTAGTTAATAAAAAATAACATAAAATATTACACTAATATTTTTTGTTTTTATAAAACAATGAAAGAACTATTAATATGAGCTTTGACAATGCAGTTTATCATTTTGGAAATGGAGAATTATTATCAGAGAGCGCAAGAATATGAAAAAGAAATTTTTCAACAATATATCGATAAATGCAAGTTTTTCTATGGTATGTATACAGCTGTACGTATATACAGTATATACAGTATGTATAATGCATCAGCTCTATTAAAATAAATTTTTTAACAATAAGTCGATTACTGTAGGTGGCATACTTTGTTGGTTGGCAATGACAGGAATTAGCGTTATAATAACGCCCTTATTTTCGTCACAATCATTTCCAAGTGAGGCGGAGTATCCGTTCGACGTGCAACATCACCCACTAAAAACTATCATTTACGCGCATCATATATTAATCGCTTATCAATGTGTGATACAAGTTAGCACCAATACCTTTCCTGCTCTCCTACTTTGGTTTGTAGCTGCCAGATTCGACATTCTGTCCGTTCGGTTTCGTACAATGACAAACATGAAAGAACTGATCAAATTCACGCGCGAACATAGTCTACTACTTAGGTACATAACATGGATTTAAAAGAAAATTGAAAAATTTAAATGCAGTATTTATGAGACATAACAGAATAATTATGTTTTCTAAAAGCGAATATTTATAGGTATGCAAGAGAAGTGACGCATGCAATTCGCTACGTAGCATTATTATGTGTGACTTTTAGTACTGGAGCTGTAATATTCGGTTATCTTACTTTTATGAGTGTAAGTATAGCGTACCGTACGTGCTTTTGTGCAAAAGTTCTTATACATACAGGGTGGGGCACTCGAAGTGTTAATAAATCAAAACACTGAAACTTTAAAACGAATGTATATTTTGGTGTTTAAGAAACAAAATATAATTGAGAAATGAATATATTTTCCTAATTTAAAGCTATTTTTCGATGTGGCCACCTTTAGCTTTAATGACGGCGTTGAATCGGTCTATGTTTGAGTTGCACGCAGCACGTAGGTTGGCCTGCGGAATAGCTTTCCATTCACGGCGGAGAGCTGCCTTCAGTCCATCAATGGTTTTTTATTTTTTTTTGGTGCATATCTTGGCTTCCAAAATCCCACACAGAGCAGTCCATCGGATTTATATCTGGGCATCTACGTGCTGCGTGCAACTCATTCATCGACCGACTCAATTACGTCCGTCATTAAAGTTAAAGGTGGTCACATCGAAAAATAGCCTTAAATCAGGAAAACATACTCCTTAAATTTCTTAAAGTGAAATTTTCACTCTAATCATGGAGTTACTGATCAGTTCACTCCATTGGAGTCAATATTCACCCCAATAGAGTGAATTCATTCACTTTAAGATAAAAAGTGAAGAGTTTCACTCTTAATTTTAAAGTGAAGTCGTAGCGCTCCAAACTGCACTCCAACTTAAAGTGACAGAGCGCCCCGCAATTGTGAATGCTAGTACCGAGCGCTGCCGCGACGCGGCTACCTCGTGCCAGAGTTTCTCGTAAACAAAAATTATCATCGCACTAAATATAAGACGCGAGTCTGCTGCGAAATTCCAAGAAGAATCTGGCAGAGAAGGAGAAGGTCCTGAGACTTGGTGTGGAGCGGACGTGTAAGCAGGAGCTAGTGTGAGCCAAGTGTGAGCCAAGTGTGAGCCAGGTGCGACGTGAGCCGAGAGTCGTGCTACGTGCGTCAGATTCCGCCCTTTTCAGGGCGCTGACGGCGTGTCGGATTCCGCCCTTTTCAGGGCGCCGACGACGTGTCGGATTCCGCCCTTTTCAGGGCGCCAACGGTGGTGGTATCTCTTTTCGCGTGCTATTTTGTGACCTTGTGCCCGCTGGAAGGGCATTTCCGACAAGGTGAACTTCTTCACCGAAGACGACGATGACACTGGACGTCCCTCTGACTCGGAGGGCAAATGTACCATCAAGACTAGAGACCCTCTATACAGAGTCTGGCCATAAGCGATTTTGTCAAAATCCTGCGAGAGAGAAGGATATACATTATCTCTATAATATCGCTGTATTATCGCTATTATTCGCTATCTACCTATTGCTGCAATACTTATAACACTTTTACAGCTGCCAAATGTGCTTGAGCGTATCAGATGAGGCTAGGTTAAAGAGAAAATGTATATCCGTCTCTCTCGCAGGATTTTGACAAAATCGCTTATGGCCAGACTCTGTATAGAGGGTCTCTAATCAAGACGGCTGTAAAGCGACTTGCATCTGATCCCGCTGCTGGAACATCCGCTTCCGGTCACATTGACAAGCTGCCCCGCTTTGAGGACGCTGCTACTCACGTTCTTGACAAGGTACCTCGCATCGAGGAAGTTGCTACTGTACAAGGTAAATTTAGTACTAATAATCGCTTTCAATGCTTTGCTACATCTTTGGATATGCATGATATGCATGAGGAACCCTGCAATATTCCTGCTAATGTCAAACAAGCTCGCAAGAAAATTAGCCCTTCTGGTGAAACTAGCGTGGATGGGCGACGGGATGATGCGCTTCGTTCTCCTGTGGCCTCTGTGAATCGTCGAGAAAGACGTCCACCGCCTATTTATTTAAAACAAACACCTCAGGATTTTCAAACTCTTTCTACATCATTGAAAAAAGATATTGGTGACAATTTTTATTTGAAATTTCTTGGCAATCAAGTTAAATTGCAGTTTAATAAGCTTGAAGATTTCACCAATTTTAAAAAATTTGCCATCGCAAAAAATCTATCTTTTCACACGTATTTTTTGCCTGAGGAGAAGAGTATCACGGTTACTCTTAAAGGACTGCCTAATATTCCAAATTTATCTATTAAAGAAGAATTAAAGGACGCTGGCATTATTATTAATTCATGCACTTATATTAATGCAGAAGATAGCTTATATGCTATATTTAAAATCAATCTCAGTGCCAAATATACGCTTTCACACATTTAAGAAGAATTAGATTTTTATTTAATTCGCGGATCTACTGGGATAAATTCATTAACTTCAAGAAGATTTTGCAATGTTTTCGATGTCAAGCTTTCGGACACACGTCAACTAACTGTTTCAAGTCTCCGCGCTGTGTCAAGTGTGCTGCGGATCATTTAACCATGGAATGTACAAAGTTTCCTGACACTCCGGCCAAATGTTGTAATTGCCAAGGAGATCACTCGGCTAGTTTCACTCAATGTTCGGCTTATTTAAAATTCTCGGAGAAGAGATCTGTCAAACCTGCTTCGCACGCTTTATCAAATTTTTTGCATGATTCAGAGGGCTTGCACGCAAAAATAGCCTCTAATTCTAACCGTAGTTTTGTCTCCAATAGCCAGCCAAATTTGAATTCGGCTCCAGTTACTTCTCGCCCTTACAGTAAACAAACAACATCTGTTCGCATGAGATCGCCTGTTAGATCTTATGCGGAAGCGGTTACAAATGTAAACAGACAGGCCTTCACAAATAATAGATTGAAAGATATTGACAACGTCAATAACTTGTTTTCGGAAATTAGTAAGCTGAGGCAGTTGGTGGATATTCCGAATATGCTTAGTGTTATTAAACAACTTAATATTAAACTTGCTTCCTGTAACGACGGTCTTAGTAAACTGCAAGCTTTCATTGAGGCAGCTGATTTAATTTATTAGCCTTTCAACTCGCAAATGTTAACGAATCTTAAATTGTGCTTGTGGAACGCCACAAGTCTTAAAAATAAAGTGCTGGAGCTGGGTCAATTTTTGGCTGATAATAAAATTGATATTGCTTTAGTCAGTGAAACATGGCTGCACCCTAATTTTAATTTTTCTTTCGCTGGCTATGATATTGTTCGTCAGGATTCCGACAAGGTTATTGCCGGGGGACTGGCGATTATCATTAGCAGGTCAATTAAATATGTTGTTTTACCTCCCTGCATTTTGCAGGGCTGTGAGTTACTCCTGGTTGAGGTCCGTTCGGGTCTGAGATTTACGGTGGGTGTTGCGTATGCCTCTCCTAAATCTGATTTTTCATTTGATTCTTTAAATGCCTTTTTTGATGCTCATTCAAAAGTGATTATTGGCGGAGATTTTAATACTAAGCATAGACTTTGGAATAATTTTTCAAATAACACAAGAGAGGTGTATTTATACAATTATTTAAATAAATCTAATATTTCCATTATATATATATATATTCATAGTTCTACCTTTTCTCACAAAATTCCGCGTAGAAACCCTTCTAATATTGATATCTTTCTGACTAAGAATATTTCTTTTGATAACAATTGCTATACGATGGAGGATCTATCCTCTAATCATTTTCCTATAATTTTAGAGCTGGAAAATACTTCTGTAATTAAGAGGAATAAAATCTATTATAAAACTGATTGGGAAAACTTTAGAGAGGCAACCAATAAATGGAAAATTAATTTTGATCTTAGAAGTGATGATGATATAGACTCATGCATTGAGGAATTTCAGAAGTTTTTACACAGATCCCTTAAATCAGCCTCAACTATTAATAAATTTGGGTATCATTCTCACTCCTTAGATCCATTATATTCCGAGCGACATGATTTCTTGGTTAAACCGCAATCATTTTTGCAGGAAATATCAGAGAACGGGCTTTTCACGCTATAAAATCTTTCGCAATATTTTAAATTCACATATCAAAAATCTCTTACAGGAGGCCAGGGATGCTTTGTTGGTTCAACAAACTTAAAGATGCTAACATCAAGGATAAGTCTCTTTGGAATACATTAAAATCCCGTAAGCGAATAAGCGTTCCTGCACCTCCGTTTATATTGGAGGATCAAAGTATCATTCATGATCCGGCTGATAAGTCAGCGGCGCTCGCAAAGAGCTTTTATTCAAATTTTTCGTCATCTTTAAGTCTTGCCTCCCCGCATGATGCGAAAGTGGAAGATTTTATTGTGTCTCTGGATGAGTCAAATCCTTTCTGTGGATATGGGCTTTTTAACTCCGAAGTTGGTTGCCTATGTTATTAATAAATTGCCGAATGATAAAGCTCCTGGTCAAGATAAGATCACTAATATCATGCTTAAAAAATCTGCCTTTAAGATTATTCTGCAACTTTATTATATTTTTAAAGCTTCATTCAGATTATTTTATTTTCCCAAGGTTTGGAAAACAGCATTAATATTGGCTTTTCCTAAACCAAGCAAATCTCAATCTTCGCCTTCAAACTATAGGCCAATTAGCCTGCTGAGCTCTTTCAGCAAGGTTTTTGAGAAAATTATTTTACTTCAGATAAATTCTTTTTTGTATAGTAATAATATTATTATTAATGAACAATTTGGATTTAGGAGAGGTCACTCTACTGTTTTGCAATTGCTCAGAGTCTCGGAATACTTCTCCATGGAGTTAAACAAGAATCGGAGTTCGGCCATGGTTTTATTAGACTTGCAAAAGGCTTTTGACTCGGTATGGCATGCCGGTTTACTTTATAAATTAAATTCTATTGGTTTGCCCACTTTTATTATTAAATTGCTTAGAAGTTACCTTGCAGGGCGATCGTTCATGGTCTCATTTTAGGGAGAACTATCACCTCTTCTTGATTTCTTAACGGGTGTTTCCCAGGGGTTTATCTTGGGCCCGATCTTGTTCAATATCCACATCAATGATTTGCCTAAACATCCTAATATAATAAGTCTTGCAGTTTATGCCGATGATACAGCGGTGTACAATGGGGAGCAAAAATGAGTTCCTTTTTCGGTGTAGATGAGCATAGGTAAGTAGGTGCAGTAAGTGCAGCAACTGTCCCTACAGATAGCGTGCTTATCTACACCGAAAAAGGAACACATTTTTGCTCCCCATTGTACACGTCCTCGTGGAGTGCAGCTCTACTCAAGTCAAGACTGCAATGTTATATTGATGACATTGTTCGCTTCTTTTTAGAATAGAAAATGTCTGTCAACCCGCAAAAAACAGAAGTCATTGTATTTACCCGCAAATCAAATTTTAGGCCTCCATTGATTCGGGTTTTGAACCATCAGATTTCATGGTCTAAATGTGTTAGATACCTGGGTATACCTATTGATTCTGGCCTTAGATGGGGCCAGGCTATTCATGATCGCGCCTGCAAGGCCCTCGGCAAACTGAAAGTTTTATATCTACTAATTAACAGCAATAGTGGGCTTCATATTAATCTTAAACTTTTATTATATAAAATGTGTGTCAGATCTGCAATGCTTTATGCTGCCCCTGTATGGGCGGCAGCTGCACGATCTCATCTAAAACGTTTACAGGTTACACAAAACAAATTTTTGCGTCTAATTCTCGGCATGCCATATGATATTCCTATACCTGAACTACATTCCAATGTTAAAATCGAATACATTGATGAGATAATTGCTAGACAGCTTGCTAATGCTTATAAGCATGATCATTCTAATCCTCTTATTAGCTGTATTGGTGATTATAACATTAATGATATTCCTATAAAAATTAAATGCCGCCTGCTTAAGCATTTTGCTCCCTGTATTCCTAAATGAATTGATGGGTGGATGCTGTATTGTGTTCGCATTGAGTACTTTTCATGGTGGATATGGATCTAGTTTTAACATAATATAGTATTTGATTTATCATTTTTATATTTATGTAATTTATTTATTATTTTGTTTTATCTTCTGACCATGACTATTGCTCATTGTTATTTTTGACGCTTTACACGTCTTTTAATTTTTGACTACATTTATATATACACTGTTCACTTATTTATTTATTTATTATTTTTTTATTTATTTTCCTTAATCCACTTTTTCTTTCCTTTTACCTATGCTTTGTGCTGCTATATGCTCAATGGGTTTTTTGCAACTTTTCCCATACGCTTCATTCTGGAACTAAGCGTCCTTCCAATTTCAGAAACTTTTATATTTTCTCGGTACTATTTGATCATGTTATGTGCAGGTTTGGCTGGTCCTGGGAACTGCGCTCTATAATTTTATTGGAAACAAAAAAAAAATAGCGAAATTTCAAACCAGTAACCACAGTAAATGATATACTGTGTACTGTGTCTTTTTTTATACTTTTGACGAAGTGATCCTACTTCAGGTATCACTCATACTTTTCACGAGCTCGACGGAGTTAGCCCCCCCAAGTGGATTATTGATATTTCTTTTTTTACCAATCGTTTGGTGGTTGATTGGTAGTATTTGGTACCGTATTCAAAACGTTTATTGGTAGTTTCTCGTTTTTTTAGGGGAAATCAAAAACAAATTTTTTATCTTTTCTTAGCTCCCCCCACTTTAACTATTGTAATTTTTTTTTTTTTAATCAATTGGCGATTGATTGGCAGTGTTATTAAAAACTTTTGGTGGTTTCGCGTTTTTTTAGGAAATTGAAGAAACCAATTTTTGATCTTCTCTTAGTCCCCCCACTTTGACTATTGTAATTTTTTTTATCGATTGGCGATTGATTGGCAGTGTTTGGTACCGCATTAAAAACTTTTAGTGGTTTCGCGTTTCTTTAGGAAATCAAAAAAACCAATTTTTTTATGAATTTCTAGAATTTACTAGATCGCAAGCAATCCCAGACCTTCAATATATTTGACAAACAATTGCTTATTTTTAAATAAGTATTTGTAATTATTTGGAAATCATTTAGAGAAATTTGGAAAACCATTTTCATAATTTGGAAAAGAGTATGTACCAAACACTGCCAATCAATCACCAATCGATTAAAAAAAATATTACAATAGTCAAAGTGGGGGGGCTAAGAGAAAATAAAAAATTTGTTTTTGATTTCCTAAAAAAACGAGAAACTACCAAACGTTTTGAATACGGTACCAAATACTACCAATCAACCACCAAACAATTGGTAAAAAAAAAAAAAATATCAATAATCCACTTGGGGGGGGCTAACTCCGTCGAGCTCTTTTCACGCGCTCCTAAGGGCACAGATTAATAGACAGATAGCCAATGGCCCGGGTGAAAGCGAGACCACTATTTCCGTACTTTGATTACCGACAGACTTTGCCCCTAGGAGCGAATCCAGGCTAATTGAGGGCGAGACGGGTGAGAGGTGAGGAAACTTTTCTCACCTCTCACCCGTCTCGCCGTCAATTAGCCTGGATTCGCTCCTAGGGGCAAAGTCTGTCGGTAATCAAAGTACGGAAATAGTGGTCTCGCTTTCACCCGGGCCATTGGCTATCTGTCTATTAATCTGTGCTAAGGGAATCCTGCAGTGACAGGCGAACTCCAACGTGACAGCGCCACGATTTAGCACGGAACTAAAAATAATCGATAATTTCGATCGTTTACTATGTTTTCTGTGTCACCGTGCTATACATGTCCTTGTCTAACGGATACCTATACGATATATCTGTCCTTGTCAGATTGCAGCAGCGCCATCTCTGACAAGATCCGACAAATACTGTTGCACGCAACACTGCTCCTCTTGTCATTCTGCATCCGTATTTGCATTACTAAAATAATTTTTCAATGGATCTTTTTTTGTACGCATTGAATCTTGCTTCTACTTGCACGATATTATTCCTACATGTTTTCCCAAAGTTACATGACAAACATTATGTATGTATAAAGTGCAGAATTTTATTTTAAGGGGATCCTAAAGTCGTTTGTAGAACTCTGTTTTACCCATTTTTTTTTGGATACAGATATCTTTGAATTGTCTTTATAGAATTAAAAAATTCTTTTACAGAATTAAAGTAGGCGCAAAAATGTAGGGGACTGCGGTCGTGTTTGCATTAAAAACAAAAAAAAATTAAAAATCTCACTTATATTTGGCACGTAGAGTCGTCACCTGACGACAATATTTGCTTAATACAAAAATACTGCAGTTTATATATACAAAATGAGATAGAGGCGCGCTAGGGAAAACATGTAAGAATAATATCGTGCAAGTAGAACAAAGATTCAACGCCTACAAAAAAAGATATTTGTATGGAACTTATTATGTATATGCAGATACACATGCGGAATGACAAGAAGAGCAGTGTTGCCTGCAACAGTAGTGTTCGGATCTTGTCAGAGATGGCGCTGCCTGCAATCTGACAAGGACAGATATATCGTACAGGTATCCGTTAGACAAGGACAGGTATAACACGGTAACACAGAAAACATAGTAAACGATCGAAATTATCGATTATTTTTAGTTCCGTGCTAGATCGTGGCGCTGTCACGTTGGAGTTTGCCTGTCACTTTAGGATCCCCTTAAGGAGGTTGGCTAGTGTCCCGCTGAGCGGCAGGCGGCGCGGCAAGAGGGGAAAATTTAGAGGTGTCTTCGCATTGCTCGTTTTACGCGTTGCTTGCACTTTTAATATTTTTGCTATGTATAAGTTATGTATAATGTTTCGCCCGATGTATAAGAGTATAATTTCAATAATTAATTACTTGACAACCATGCAGACAATTATCTTCAAGTGGTTGCTCAAATCAGCTAAAAAAAATGATAAGAATTAGTTCAAATTTATGGAGGATATTCGTCTATGGGAATAAGTCGTCCATGCCAAAGTTGAAGACAATTGTTTGCATGGTTGTCGAGTTATTAATTATTGAAGTTTATAACTTCAATAATTAATAACTTCAACTTTGCCATAAATGACAGATTTCCATAGACGAATATCCTCTATAAACTTTAACTAATTCTTATCATTTTGATATACTCTTATATACGGGCGACATAGCAAAAATGAATAATTCAATAATTAATTACTCGACAACCATGTAGACAATTGTCTTCAATTTTGGTATAAACGACAGATTCCCATAGACGAATATCCTCCATAAATTTGAACTAATTCTTATCATTTTGATTTGAGCAACCACCCTCCTTAAGCAAATATTGTCGTCAGGTGACAGCTGTATATGTGCCAAAATAAGTAATATTTTTAATTTTTTGGTGTTTTTTGATATAAAATCGCGGTTGTGTAACATAGATTTTTGTGCGTACTTTAATTCTGTAAAAGATTTTTGCAATTCTATAAAGCCAATTAAAAGATCCATTGAAAAACGATATTGTCGGTAAATCATACGACTGCAGGATCCCCTTAATAAAAATACTATAAGGTCTATATAAGATAGCTCGGGAGCGTCGAATTATTTAGTAAAATAAATATTCTCTCTCTCTACAGTGTATCTGAAATGATGCACTAAACTTTAGGAGCGTATTCTAGAGGTTAAAATAAGACTTTTTTCCTATGAACATGGGTCCGCAAATAAACCCTCTTCTGAGCTAGAGGCTCCTGAAGTTTGGGGAAAAAATTGAAAATTGACATTTAAAAAAAAATGGCAGAAGGTTGAAATTTGGTATAACCCAGTAAATTATAAAGTAAAGTAAGCCACTAAAAAAAAATAAAAAAAATTCTTAAAATGCCAGGTGAAAGATTCAGTTCCGTGGAATTAACCGGAGGGGGGTTTATTTGCGGACCCATGTTTATAGGAAAAAAATGTATTATTTTGACCTCTAGAATACGCTCCTAAAGTTTAGTGCATCATTTCAGATACACCCTGTATAAAGGTGCGCCTATACATCTATCATCGTAAATGATTATCGTAAGCTCCTTACGACCACTTACGACGATCGCAATGCTCGTCGTGACAGTTATCGTAACCTCATCGATGAGTTGATTCAACTCGAACTCTGACGATTACAACGCTTGTCTAGCGTTACAACTGTAACCTAATCTTCAGCCTTTCTCGACGCGCGAAAAAAAGTGTGTTTATATGATATATTAACATAGATATATTGTTTACGAGAGTTTCTTTGCTTACGACCACGATTGCAGCGTTACGATATATGTAGGCGCACCTTAAAAGAATATTGAAATCCTTACTTGGAACATGTTACTCTTTTCAGAGTTAAAGAATCACTCCAACTAAAGAGTGAGTAAAACCACTCTTTCGAAAAGTGAAATTTCACCTCATTTACACTGGCACTATTTTCATCATCGTAAAGAGTGAAATCTCACTCCAAAAGAGTGAGATTCCACTCTAAGAAATTTAGAGAGTATTTATTTCTCAATTATATTTTGCTTCTTGAAGACCAAAATATATATTCGTTTAAATGTTGCAGTGTTTTAGTTTAGTAACACTTCGAGTGACCCACCCTAAAAAATTTTACTTTATAATAATGCTGCCATGATTTTCTTATTTATTTATTCGCTTACAATCGAAAGCGATCGAATTGCTTGGAATCTTCTACTTGTAAAACATTTGTTTCTTGTATAATGCAATATATTACACAGCATTTATGTGTACTTTATTTATATTATCTTTCCCCATATTTACATGTAATAGCGTCAACCATGGTCAGTGAAATGGACGTTTCTCATGATAGCTTTTTGCGGCTTTGTGGAACTTTATATGTATGCCTGGCCAGCTGACAATGTAATGAGCATGGTTAGTTATTTTATATAAAATGAAATGCTTAATTACATATACATAGTGTAGATGACAAAATTCTAACTTTTTCTAATGTATTTTTTAAAAATTGTTATTAGAGCACCGATATAGCGTCTGCCGTCTACGAATCATTATGGTACGATCGAAGTGACGATCTGACCACGCGGAAGATTTTAGTACAAATCATATTAAGAAGTCAGCATCCGGTCACCGTTTCAGTTCCATGTGCATTACCAAACTTGTCTATGAACTATTATGCATCGGTAAGAATTTCTATTATTTTACATTTTTATTATTGCTTTTCACTTCTTAGATTCTTTTTCTAAATTTATTTTTTTTCTTAGATTTAATAAGTATTTTGTATTTAAAAATTTATTATTTTCTCAGTATATCTCAACAGTTTTCTCATACATGGCATTTGTGCGTATCATGATGGGTCAAGAGTAAGAAAAGGATCAAATTTAAGGTAAAACTCTACAAATTATATTTTTTTGAAATGTCTGCTAGTAGAACTGCAATAATGTAATAAAAACCTGTATTTATTAATAAGAATATCCCGAAGATATCCATATAGAAAGAGATCTTATTTTATATATATAAAACTATTAAATTATCAATAAAGTTATATATGATATTATAAATAAACTGCAACAATGATTAATTTTATTTGTAAAAATTAATATCGTAATCTTTAACATTAATTAATACGAATTATACTTTTTTTACAAATAGATTGTACGTTTCAAGTAGATTAAGGCGCATTGAATACAAACATAAGTACATATTTTATTGTAACTTCTAAGTTATTATGTTAATAAAATAATATGTAATTTGAAGAAAAAGTACGGCTAATACGTTAGTTTTTCCCTCCTTTTTACAGCTTTTTGTACAGAGACTTGCGATAATAATAACTCTTATAATATGATCATAATAAAGATACATCTTCACATCTAATAATTACCTTGTTTTTTAGATTCTTTTATATTATCTGAATTCTATATTTCTTATTATTGTTTAATTTTTATCTACAAATCGAAAACGTAATGGTCTGTTTGGTACATTTATCATAAGAAAGCGACTTTGGATCTCAGCATAATCATACTCGATCGTGAATTCTTGTACCAGCTGTAAAAAATAAGATATATTTTCATATCTCTTCTTCATTATACTTACTCGTTAATGCGTGTAAAATTTATATACTTTTGCAGTGAGTAACATCATTTGTATTTCAGCCATATTTCTTCCCAGACAAGATCGTACACCATAGCCAAAAGGTAGACACGAATACTCTTGATAATCATTATACGCATATTCATCCCGATTCAACCATCTTTCTGGTTGATACTTCTCTGGATCTTCAAAATGTTCCTCGCGCTGTGACGTTATTTGATTTGCCATTATGACAAAAGTCTAGAAAAAGAAAATTATTTACTATATCGCTTCTAAACTTGTACTAACATCTACAACTTACTCCTTTTGGTATCGTGTATCCATGTAACGAAATTGACGACGACAATAATCTTGTTAAATAGGGAAATGCTGGTCGCAACCTTTTATAAAAAATATTACATTACATATAATAATTGGTTGGCTCGTATTTAGTTTTTTTATAGATAATATAATTTATAACTATTTAAAATTTTTAATAATGCAAATTAATGTACTGGATAATGTGAGAAGTTATTTTACTTTACCTAAGACTTTCCTTTATGCATGCTTTTAGATATGGCATATTTTCCAAGCTTTCTCTTGTCTGAGTACCTTCTGTTTTGGATAAAACAGAGATTATTTCATTGTACAACCGTTTCTGTACTCTAGGATTCTTCGCTAGGAAATAAAGTAGGAACGCTTCGCAATTAATAACCTGAAAATTTAAAATAAATGCCATTTAAATTCTTACTACACTTATGTCAAATTATTGCGTATTACAGCTTGAACGCCTAGAATCATCATGTCCATCAAGAGGATAGAAATGTCGTTTGGATGAATACGCTGAATCATCATTTTTTCGAGTAATGGTAAATTTCTCTCTACATTCGTAGATTTGTCTTGTTTTGGCAGTGATAAAGTCTGCAGCTTATTTTGAGTTTGACGAATATATTTTCCAATAACTCTGGAAAAAGTAAGTAAGTAAATGTCACTTGAGAAATTAGCTAAATATAATATTAAAACTGGAAAACTATATTAGCAAACGTAATTAAATAAATAATAAATAATGTTATAATGATACGCGCACATACGCATTATATATGTATAAACAGAAGAACATGGTTAAAGTAAACTTTATTAAGCAGCAGCTAAACTTTGTTGACTTACTCGTCAAGAACGTCGCAAGCTGCATAAAGTTTCTTGGAGAATGGAGTTTCAAAGAATCTCCACACCTGAAATCCAGTTTCGCAGCGACTCATATACGTGTGAGCCGTGATTAACGCATTGATAATTTTTGTGGCTTCAGAGGCTGATTTCGAGGTAGAATCAAGGAAACCAAAGTGTTTGTTGAACATTGTCATGTAGAAGCATTCCATGCCCCATGCGGTGAGTTCTCGATGAAAATTTGCTGGTACCTGTTGATCAAATACTAACTAAAATACTACTTTTTAAACTGTTATACGTTTAGTAGTTATATACAATAAAATAGGTTTGTTCGTTTTGTTAAATGTTTTTGCTATAATTTGCTTATTATAATTTTTTGAGGCCTGAATTTCATATTGTATAACACATTGTCCAATTTTTAAATATTATTTTTATAGGAAAAAAATAGGTTAAATTTAAGACAATTGATATTAATGTGCAATATTAATTAATTATTTACTGTTTGCTGACGTACCTCATCTTGACGGTTACGTATGTTACGAATTCTATTAGTAAGTTCGCCACACACTGAATCCAATTTTTTAATATAATCGGAAGTAGTTTCTTGCAACGGCTGCTTAACTTTCTTTTTCACTTCTAACCATTCCAAACTTTGTCTGATATTTTATAAAATTTATTATCCAATTGTTTATTAAATTATTGCATTACTAAATGCTACTTATACAATGTAGACGCAAAGAAAATAACAAGACTTGTTAAAGAAAGATAACATTACTATATGCAAAACAATTAATATATAATAAATATAAATATAGTTTCTTGCAAATATAAGCTATGCCTTTATGAAATTCACGAAAGCTTTTATATAGATGAAACATGACTAAATATTTATTTTTAAATATTTATTTAAAAAACCTTTCTTTAGGATATTAAATTATTCTTAGGATTTTAATTATTGTATTACTTTGCACCATTAAATTTTATTACTTTATATATTTTAATGGTTGTGTTATATATATGTATATATATATATATATATATATATATATATATAAATTCTTTTTATAATCAATCGTATTATACTTACAGAGAAAACGCTCCGGCGGAACGATATTTGTGATGATTAAGGCGGTAATGCTGAAGGATGTCAATGCCACTACGAATAGGTGACTCACCTTCCTGATTCAAAACTTCTGCTATGTGCTCAGGCCTGGAATGATTGGTGAATTGATTATTGGGAAAAACATGAAAGTTGTGATATCTCACCTGTGAATCATAATTATATCATTCACAAGCGGCCCGTTAATCCGCACGATGCATCCATATTCATCAAACAAGTACTTAATTGGCGTGACATTGCGATTCCAGGATAATCGTCCTACAATATAACATATTAAATTGTTCTTAATTAATATAATATCAGATTGTAAATAAAGGTCCCCATATATAATTCTTTCACATTAATTAACTTGTTTCACCGTTTACATTATTGATTATATTAATTACTCGAAAAAAAAGTATTTATTATATGTTAACTTCACTTTCTTAGATATCAAAAATTATACTCTATAACTTATGCTATATTTTATTATATAGTGACAGTGTTCTTTTTATAATATTTTATAAAGAAATATAGTTTTTTAAAGTTTTTATCTATACTACAGTATATATATATATGTAACTTATTTAAATACATATGCGTCTATGAATTTTAGAAACTTTCATATATTTCGTATATTTTACCTATTTTTTAAACCTCAGGAAGCAATTTGCCCAAAATTTGAAAAACAAAAATTAATTTACATTCTATGTATATTATTACGTACAAATACAAAACGAAATTTTTTTCATATCTTTAATTTCTCAAAATTAATTAAAAAATACAAAATAGTTTTTCAAATTTCAAGCAATTGAAAATTAAGGGTTCGTACCCTGGGTAAGTCTGCTTAGTAGCAGACTGCAAAACAGTTGCGTACCCAGGAGTGGCACGTATCTCCAATATTTTTCCCATAATTTCAGAATTATTGGGCCAGGAATCTCCTCAAATGGTAATGGTGCTTTCTCTATACGAATACGTGGCATAACTTTGGACGTAGGAATTTTAAAGCTTTCCATGGCTTCCTCAGAATTTGCCGTTTCCAATAATGGCATCGTCTTTGTTGACGTTACAGTTGCATTCATCGTTGGAATTGCATGTGGTTGCGTCATAGAGGCGGCTAAATTTCAGAAATTTAAGGTACGACAGTAAAAACCGTAAAAGTTAATATTAAGACTATGATAAAATATTTTCTTCTTGAAATTTGCAGTGACTAGTTTATATTTATATGTCATATAACATAAATCTGCTTACGAAAATGATTAATAATGTGATTATTTAAATAATTAAGTACTATTTTTCTTACTTATTATGTCATTGGAATTGAGTGGCACGCTTTTTCTTTCCTCAGTAGTTGTTAATGTACCTGACAGTTTCATCGTTGAGCGATAGAAACATTTCTCGTATGTTTGCAATGAAAGATCTCGAGCAAGAAAAATGGATTTCATTGAGTAACGTATCATTTTGTTTTGAAATTATGACGTTTTTAGACACAGCTCTGCACCCTAAATATAAAATACAGTTAAATATACGCAAGATTGTTTAAAAACACACATGTGAATTATTTAATGTACATATGATACTTTAACATAATATATATAATATATTAATAGGAACTTAAATTTTTGTTCATACCTGCTAGTAAATATAGTTTAGAAAGTCTAAAACGATCGTTATATATTGTCATGTAATGGCGATCGAGTTACATATGTTCACACTGATGAGAAAGGAAATAACAAAAACGTTGCCACGGAAGCATGTCGAAAAAATAGAAAATCGTATATTAATAATAAATTTATTTCAATATACAGTGGATCACATAAAGGTTGCAACACTTAATTTTTGGATGGGTGATTTATTTTGGCAGTGGTTCGTAGTCTCGAAATATTTGCCCATTTCAAAACCTATCCAAAAATTAAGTGTTACAACCTTTATGTGACCCACTATACATATATAATAATCATATTTAAAAATTTTATTGTAGTATTTATATATGTATAAATTATGTATATGCATATGCATATGCATATGTATATGTATATGTATATGCATATGTATATGTATATGTATATGTATATGTATATGTATATGTATATGTATATGTATATGTATATGTATATGTATATGTATATGTATATGTATATGTATATGTATATGTATATGTATATGTATATGTATATGTATATGTATATGTATATGTATATGTATATGTATATGATATGTATATGTATATGTATATGTATATGTATATGTATATGTATATGTATATGTATATGTATATGTATATGTATATGTTTATATGCATAAATGTTAATTAATTATATGCTAATGGGAAACTATTAACAGTAAAAACTATTAAATACGGAATTTAATTGTATCGTAATTTATAATACTTTTACAATACTTCGTAATTTTTATTATTTATAAAATTATAAACCTTTTAAACGCAGTATTTTTTTAAAAAGAAGATTATACATATTACATATTGCACACATTATTAACAACATTGGTATACTACTTGTATTTATTATATATTATATAATATATGTATATGTAGTCACACATCTTGTAATGATTCTTAAACTTTTGATAAATGCTTATAAATGTAATTTTATTTTATAATAAAAAAACTTTTGCCTTATATGTGAAAATTTTGTAAATTTATATATCTAATCGATTTCTATATCTTCTTCGTCTTGTTGCATCGTATCATTGGTGATGGATTTGACTAATTTTTGCGGAAAATCCTTCTGCGTAGAATCTGGACCGGCTAATGCAGCGTTTTCGCTCTCCCTTGTGTGCCGCCACTTCATCCGACGATTTTGAAACCAAACTTTGACCTAATGATGTAAAGAGGATTTAACATAAAAATCATTTTTTTTAAAAGTGCAATAACAAATATTAAAATTTCTTTATTTTACAGGACACAGAGAGAGAGAGAGAGAGAGGTAGCGTATCAGATTTTAATTTATAAATTGTATAACTACAACCTGTGCGTCGGTTAGACCTAAAGTTGCTGCCAACTGTCGCCTGTCTGGTTTTGTGATGTATTTCTGTAGAGAGAATCTTCTTTCCAAACCTTTTCGCTGTAGAGAACTAAAGACGGCTCTGGACCACGATCTCTTTCTTCGTGTGTTTGTTTCTGAAGAGTTCACCGTCGAGGAAGATGAAATAAGTGCTGAAAAGTGAATATTATTTTAATTTGTCTCCTAACAAACTTTAGAATTTTATATTATACCTAACTTGATATGTATATTACATATAACTTATTGTTAAATGTGTATTTAATAAAAAAAATTTTTTTAAAAATACTTATTGGAAACATATTAAAAAATTTTGTTAAAATTCGGAAAGAATTTATTTTAAAAAGATTAAATATACCTCCAAAGAAAATAATTTACGAATTTTTTGCAAATTAAACGGAGATAAAGGAGCATCATGAGAGATAAACGCTACTCTTAGAGCGCGATGAGTTTCTTCAGTTCTATATACATATCTGAGTCCCCGAAGAAACCCCGGAGAGTATGGGGTACTTTGAGCTGATTTACGATCGTACGAAAGTATACAACATCTGTACGTATTTAAACAGTGTGGTACTACCGCTCAAACCGAATCTTCGTACAAATTCGAACAGATAACTTTAACATATCATAGTTATTTTGAGGTTTCTGTGTTGATCTCTAGTGATGTACATTTCTAATTTGTAGATTCTGCTATATTTAATTTTGGATTTTGCAAACAATTAATATAACAATATAAACGGGAATTAACATAAGAGTTTATACATTAATGCTATGTAAAAATATAGAATAAAACATAGCATATTAAAAAAATTTTTTAATAATTACACCAAATTTGTACTAACTCAAAAATTGATTTATATTGCTATATTATATTTATAAAATTATCATTTTGTTTCTATTATTTAAGGAGAATTTGCTAAAAATATGAATGATTATATTAGTATATGTATATTAATTGCTCTTATTTAGATATTAAATATGCATCTTTTTAAAATAAGTGCATTAACTTTACGAATAGCGGAGGAGGGAGAGGAAAGATAGAGTTCTAAAAAAAATATAGATATTACCAGATTTCAACCAACCGAGAAAATGCGCATGAAAACCGCTGTTTACACCATGCATAAACGCTTGGTGGCACTTAAGATGTCGTTTAAACACAGACAGGAAACACGTGAATACACTGATACGTAAATATTTTGTTCTACTTGCTTCTGAATATCAGAAAGACAAGACAGTATGTCCATATGGTAACATTTGTGAACAATGATGTATATAACCTGTGACGTTTAGTTGAATCTTTTTAAGATATTCTTACAAATCTTTATACAGAAAAATTCTACTCGATATTCAAATTTAATTAGTTAATAGCGTCTGACAAGCTAATTCTCAAAAGACGAATTATATGATAAAGTCATATTTAATTAATTTCAAGTAGACTGTATTTTAATAGAACGCATAAAAGTTAAGTTTCAAATTCGTACAATCTTAAGCATTGAAAGATACGATAAATAATGAACTTGTTTTGACTTTGATTTTCAATGAGAAAAGAGCATTTTCTACAATTATAAAAATATCTGATAGTTTTAGGACACATTATGCAGTGTAAAGTATTAAATTTTTTAAATGCAAATTTTGAGTAAATCGAGAAATATTAAAAATCTATTACAGTTTATTAGGTTTTACCTCTTGGCATGGGACGCAACGGTGCCGGCCGATATAAAGTTCCTAAACTCTCCATCAGTCCAGTATAAGATGCAGATGTAATGCCTTCAGATAATGACGAATGGGTATGCGGAAATAAAATGCAAGTTCTGACATTTTCGCATCGCTCGCAACTTTCGATGCAGGGACAACGTATTGGTGGAAGTTGCATTGGAAGTGGCTTAAGAATATCTATCAACGTGTCGATTTCGGTAAATTTAAACTTTTATGATATATATAAATAATAATAATACCTACATTATGTAATTATAATAACATAGAGCTTTATTATTGTTAGAAAGAAGTAAATAGATAGATAGATATGATTTATTTTCTACCTTTCGGCTTGAAAAGAGTTACATTCTTACATACATATAGCTTTAAGTAAAGATTATATAATTTTTAATTTTAATACTTCTTTCTAACAATAGTAAAATAACTATGAGGTGATACCTATACATATAGCGAGAAGTCGTACAGCCAAAAAGAAAAAGAAATGTTTTTAATTTTGATGTTAAGAAGGAAATTAAAATTTTTATGTGCGTTATGAATCTTTATGTTATATATATACACTGTAAAAAAAATCTGTATTAAAAATAATATAAAAATAGGAAGTTTTTATGCAGATACCGTATATGAAATTTTAAATACAAAGTTGAAAATTAAAGGAGTGGTATTTCGAAAATAAAAGTATCGAGCAGTAATATTACTATGCTCATCTGTTTTTTCATGTACAAATGTTCTCATTTTTAATCGAAAATATGTATTATTTTCTTGCGTATTCCAAGAAATCTTAAACGGGTTTTTAATATTCAATGTTGTGTACGTGTATTAAATTTTATATCAGTGATTAAAAAATTCATGTTTGTGTGTGAATTTAGCTATACAAGTGCAAGAATTTTTATTTTAGATACCCAGTTTGTAAATTTTATTTACCGTGGTATCGTAAATTTTATATTTTTTATTTACCGTGGTGTTGTAAACTTCATATCTTTTTTAACAATGAAGTTATCCAAAAAAATTTGTACAATAAGTTATAAGTTAATTATAACTATTATAATATATATATATATATATATATATATATATATATATAATATAGGTAAAAGTAAAAGATTGTGTTAGTATGTTATAAATATATGTTGTAAATTATTTTTATAATAATTTTTATGCTATTCAAATGCTATTAATTCTTACCTTTTTTTCTTGCACAAATTTCATTCGATAATATGCGATCCACGCCAAATTTTAACTGTCTAGAACAATTAGCGTTATCCATGATGAGAGTATTAACGTCGTTCATAGTCTTTTCTATGAAGTCTATGAACTCGTCCAAAGTTAGCACATCTGCATTAATCACTTTTTATGACACTATTTTTATTTTAAACGTACATAATTATGTTGAATATAAGTTTAATGGAAATAAGTTTAAGAATAAAGTCTAAATTAATTTATTAATAAGGAATTATCACTTTAGTAAAAAATATTTGAGAGCACTGCACAGAACAGCGTAAAAGCGTGAATGAGTGAACGAGACTCTGCCATGTTGAGAAATTTCTAGCTGAAAAAATCACCACCGCCAGTTGTGATTTAGCTGGATTGGTCCACGAAAATACTGGTAGGCGGGACTACGAGAAGATTGGTCTGGCCAAGATGATGTGTCGGATGCTGTGGATATAAATGTCAAACTAAAGTATAATATTCTCCGCGAGAGAGGCTTTAAGAAGATGAAAAATTGGATATAATAATAGCAGTAATAATAATACTAAATTACCTTTAATGCAAGTTAAACCGTTAATTTTATAAATTATAAATTCTTGCATAAATAAATTCTTGATGTGTGTGTGTGTGTGTGTGTGTGTGTGTGTGTGTGTGTTATTCGGCTTTTGATTTCTTCAATATTTGGTATATTTGCATCTTGCTTATTTTAAATATAAATTATTTTTAATATTTTTTATTAACATTTTTTTTAAAAGATAAAGGCCCATATTCTCAATTCTCTTTTATCGATAAAAGCGCGCTTTTATTTCTGAGATGCTGTAGTATATATAACATGAACTATAGCATCTCAGAAATAAATGTGGGCTTTTATCGATAAAAGAGAGTTGAGAATATGGGCCAATCGTCAAAAATTTTTAAAATATAAAAGATTTACATTATATTCTTCTATTTTTAGATATTCGAGCATTTTTACTAATATTTATAGGTACTATTATTAAACATGTTTAAAAATGTGTCTAAGTTTGATACAATTTTTTTAAAAGTATTATATTTAATTCGGCTAATTAATGTGTGTTTAAATGTCGGTAAATTAAATGCTTATAACAAGATGGTGGATGTTGTACGTTACGTCTCATATGATTGCTACTTTCGGACATGAACGTCATGTAATCAGAAACGGATTGGATTTCGAAGAGCTTTGCATATAGGTACAAGAATTTGCATATATCGGTGGAACAATGGTATATAGAGACGCATGTGTGGTTGATGATATCTTTGCAGCGAGAGCCATATGGTTATCCTTACGTGTAGGTCTGCGGAGTACACAGCCACTTAGATGTTTATTTGAAGAGCCATGTTTGAAGCTGCCTCTCTACCCACACGCCAAGAATATTCTTCGAGGTATGTAAACAGCACGATCTTCTATTCGATTTTATTAGGTTTTAGGATTTTCAAGAGTCTGCTGATTTGCGTGATAAGCACCTCTTGAATGGAGTTAATCGATCGACACCATAATTTTCATTCTTTATCTCATTGTAAAGTTGTAAGAAAAAAATCTCTCCTTCAAAGGTCTATTAATACAATTTATCGAATACGTTTCTATTCTATTCATTTCGCATTTGGATTCTATATATCGATACCTCACAGCTTAACTGTACAAAATAAAAATAATTAATTTAACTATAATTAAAAAATAATACTTTATTAATTTATTTGTTGTACAAGTAATTTGTTTACATTTTAAATTTTGTTGTTGCATTCTTTTACAAAATATTTACTTTGATTTAGTGTAACTATATATGTTAAGTTTACATTTAGATATTTGTTTATTTGCTTATACATACATCATGAATAAATAATAATTTTTTATAAAATGCAGAGCATAAATTTGTGGTTAATTGTACAAGGCGTAACTTCTCGAAAGCATAATCATTCCTTCATAAAGTTTGTCTGTTTCAAAGTTATTCTCCATTGCATCGAATATTAAAATATTCCTTTTAGGGCGGTTTAATTTTTGTAGGTTTTGGAGATTCTAGAAAAAGTAATTAATAATTAATAGACAAAGGGAAGAGTTATTTACGGTCCAAGCTTGGATCTTAGCTAGCTTAATAATATTTCTATATTATACGCGTATTTTCCAACATATTAATAATATAGAAATATTATTAAGCTATCTAAGATCCAAGCTTGGACCGTGAATGGCCCTTTTCTTTGTATATTGATTGTATATCTTAACGGTCTTAATATATATTAATTAATTAATAATTATTAGCTTAATTAAACATATAATTTGTTAAATTATAAAAAGTGTAAAAAGATCTCACAATAAGATAATCATTTAATAATTTAATGACAAAAAGTTTCACTTCTCTTTTTAGTAATTATAATTTATAATTAATCTATAATAAATTGATTTTACAACCATAAAAACGCGTATTAAATAACCGCTAAATAGATTTTTTATATTGTTCAGTTTAAACGTAAGAAATTTAATCATAATTATTACCGAAAATATGAGAACATTTCCATTTCCATTGGTCATAGGCATATTATTGCGACGAATCGCTGTAATTATTAATGTAAGGAGATAACCACCGAATGCGAGAAAAGAGAGTGCAGTTACTGCCAGCTGAAAGATCTTTGAAATCTTTGTGTCCTTGTCTTTTTCATCATAGTGTTCATGTCGTCTTATAGGCTTCTTGCTATTTCTCTTCAATGCCACTGGCAAAGCCATTGGCAGTGTCAACGGTAATCTTCTACTGGACATATCGATATCTTCATTTTCATTTTCGTCAGTAACATCTATAAATACATATAATATAAAAATATACATCAACTGTTATTATCATATCTTGCAATCTTGCACATGTATATACCTTCAATATATTAGTTTAAAATAACGCTTTGATAATTTTTTGATAATAATAAATTGTGTTTAATAAAGGTTATAATGATTTACCACTATTACTTGCGAGGGAAGATCTTATGTGAATCAGTTTATCCATTGGTAATTCACTTAAACTGCGAATCTCATTCAGATATAAAGACGAGGGATCTCCAGATGTTATTTTTAAAATGCAAAATGCATAAAGTATCAACAAACCGCAATACATAGCTGAGTGTTCTGAAACTTCTGGTTATTAAGACATAAATATGTATTCGCACTTGAAATATTTTAATTTGAAGCAGAAAAAATTAAAAAATTTTTTTCTAATATTAAACACACTTTCCGTACAGATGCTTTCAGTTATGATGATAATAGCTGTAGGTATAAATTTGGAATATTACTTCCAACACTTTTGTCACTCTGGTAAACTTTTTTACTGACTTCTAACAGGAACGCGACTAAATGGTGCTGCGAAACACGGATGCCGTTTTCTTGCGCTTGGCTGGCGAAGCAAGAAGAGTGACAATCGCGTAACAGGCGACTCAACGGGGACTTTGTCGGAGACGCAACGGAATAGAAATAAATACATAATTAACGCAAAACATCCGTTATAAACTGTTTTACCAAGATCCTTTAGCAGGTAGTAGTCTCAGTATTGTTGAACAGTTTGATTCGACGAGATGTCTAGCGTCTCGTGTTTTCTTTTTTGTGTCATTTGCATAACTATATTTGACAAAGTGCAACTTACAAAAACCGAAGGTAAGTTGTAAGTAAACCGTTTCTTGGTATCTGCTAATATCTACCGAAATGAATCGTTGTAAGAGTACACTTTTAATCACAGATGTTCTGGATAAGATAAAGGCAGGATTACAGTACGCAAGTAATTATCTGGAAACGGCGAGAGGTATTGCAGATTTGGTGTCTAAGAGTTTAGGTCACAAGCAAAAACAAAAACGAGGAGAAGATGGGAACGATGAAAAGCAATCGTTTGGTCCTTCAAATTTCGTTTCCGCTTTCTTTCGACTTCTTGGATTTGACTCACAAAAAGTCGCAGCAATCGCAGTTAATAGTGTTGTATTTCTTGCACAGATGGTAAGTACATGGTCATCAAATGTATGTGTAGGTATATTAGAAATTATTTAAATTATATACACGGTAGACATTTCTTTAATATACATATATCATAAAATTTAGAAAACGTTAAGATTATTTCTTTTAACAGATAAGTACCCTTTTTGGACTGCAATCAAAGCAAAATAATATTGCCAGAAATATAGATCACGAAGAACTGGTTTGGGATCCTTTAAAATTTACATTGGAAAATAAAAATGAAAATGTAAGTTTTTACTAATATGAAATATACGTATGTAGAAGAGAGAGATTTAAATTTTGATTTAAATGACAAACGAAGAAACTACCTATTTAAGATTAATATAAAATTAAAATATCCACATTTTTTATTTATATGTACGTACATTGTACATATATACATAGTTATAAAATATAATTATAATTAAAATGTATTAAAATATAAAGCGTACAATTTTTTAATTATGTTTAATAGATTCGAAATTTAGTTGATCAAGCAAGAAATCCGAATCTACCGAATCAGTTGATAGCGAGAATGACTGATTCTGATTCTGCTTGCACTCGATTATTAGTATGCAAGTCATCTCCGATCATAAAAGCAGCGCAAACCTCTCTCAATAACAAATCGCAGAATTATATGCATCGAATGATTGCGTGGTTACCATCTAAAGAGGAATTTGAAAGAAACAGCGACGAATGTGAAGAGAAGCATACCGATTGTCGTTTATTTTTATCGTAATAATTATTACAATTGCAAGAAAGTTAGGAAACGATGAAATATTTTTATTAAAAAAGTCATAGATATATTTCTGTTAAAGTCAGATAATAATTTCCAACAATGTTTTGCTTTCAGATATAATTGAGTTTCTTTTTCTCTTTCATTTTACAGACTAAAATGTTTTGAAGACTAACAATATATTTTTACTCTTTATACATAAAACAAAATATTCAACGCAGAAAATATTAATAATTAGAGTACGCATGCAATCATATAGATATGTACATGTGCAAATCTTTCTCTACGTTGATTTCTATTATAGTGTTGCGGAGAAGATTCAAACTGCTATATTGGTATACCTAATACAACATCGTGTAAGCACAAAATACGCTACAATGATTGCACAATACAAGTAGAAATAACGTCTGTAAAGATAAATTATATGATTATCACAATGTGTACTAATTCGCTATAATTAATACTAATACGTACTTTATTTAAATACATAAAAAAATATTTGCGATATAGTAAGAAGGATGGTGCTAATACAAAGAGAGTCTCTACACTTTGGAATCTAGTATTTTATTATATCTATACTATAAATTATAATTAATCTTTTAACTTATAAGAACAATAAAATATACAATGTAATCTGTCTTTTTGCTCTTTCTCTCTTTCATTAATATAGGTTATTTTTTTAATCCATCTGCTGTCGTTATATATAAATTATTCCATATTAGTAGATTTTACTGGCACACTCATGATGTCGATTATATCAATTTTAATAATCTTAAGTTTATTAACAATAATAACAGAAATACGAAAATTGAACAAAATATTATATACTCGTACCTACATATAAATATGTATAATTGTATATTTTATGCAGATTGTCTATTTGTATTGCTCATTTTATGTGTATTAATGTTAAAAATTCTCATCAAGTTATCATTGATGACCGTCTTCATTAATGTGTCGCACAAAAGTAAATTACTAAAATTTGTTATATATTATTTCATATATCTTACATCTGAAATACGCACATCTTTTACATATATTTATCATAATTTGTTTTTATTTCAAAAAATGTTGTTTCTTATATAATCTGACTTAAAATACTATACTATTTGTGTAAGAGCTGTATACATATACATATACTTACGAGTAATTATATAATTTAAATAAAATTATATTTTGCCTACATATATATTTATAGGTTTCAAGTTTTAATACATAAGAATTATATAAAGTATAATTATTTAATCAACTAGACAGTAGACATTATATATCTACATTCCAAAGTGTGCAAACGTTAACTAATTTACATCATATATCTAATGAGATCACAATATTGTGACACAATTTATAAATGTTATATGTTTATATGTTATTGCCTTTCTCTCTAAAAGTTGATTATAGTCAATATATGGTCGTCGTTGGAAATTCGATCGACCAAAAAACATTTGGCATATATTCAACTTATTTAATAAGTAATTTACATGACCTATACAGTACACGATATCTATCATTATCTAATTAAGAGAAAGTTTTGGCATTTGAAAAATGACTGATTAAGTACCTATAGAGATATTTTACTAAGATTATGCGCGATCTTGCTAAAAATGTTTTGAGAATAACAGTAATGTCTTGTAAATATTTTTTTTTTTGCAAGGTATACAACATAAATATAAAAAATTTGATTTAAATATAGAAAGTACAAATTATAGAAATTTACAAAGTATTCTACAAAGTATTACGATGGAGTATTTATACGTTTTTGATTCAAGTTCCATAAAATCACAATTAGTAGTTAGAATATCGCGCGTCACTACAATATACCACAAATTTTCCTTGAACGCTTAAGAATTTTATGCTAATATATAATATATATAATTATATAAGAGAGTTATATTTTATATATTACAACATGTTACACACTAATTGAAAAATCGATCCTGGAAATATACAGAGAATCAACAGACTATAAAAAAAAAAAAAAAAAAAAAAAAAAAAAAAACCGGCCGCTTCATTATAATATGCGTCGTACCGCACCAATAGCGTCGAAACCTCGATATCAAAATATTTATTTACAAAAGAGGCTATCCATCAGATCTCATTCATAACTATGCATATATGCGCCAACCCTGTATCATTACTTTACAAATCTTTTACATACAATGTAATATAAAATTTAATAATTAAAAGTGTCAAAGTGTTTATTACTTATCCACGGATATACTAATGTACAGGAGATTAAGTGTATATGAAACAATTAATACAACTGGAAGACAAAAGTAAACACTAATGATAAGTTTTGTGGGAGTAATTTTTTAATGGTTTTTAACTTCTTCATATAGTAATATATATGTTTCGCAATATTTGGCTTTCCCAAGAATTCGTCAAGAAAACAAAAGTCTTGCCAGGCGTAGTATTTTATTATTTTATCAATGTACTTGGATATTTCTACACGGAAAAAAAAATTTACTTGAAACAAGTAAATCCTGCTAGAGACTATTTGAGTAATTTATTTTTTTGAAGCAATGAAATTTTACTTGAAACAAGTAAATTTTTTTCCCGTGTATACACGTGTATGCACGAAAAAAATTACTTGTTCCAAGTAAAATTTACTTGTTTCAAGTAAAGTTTTTTTCCGTGTACTTATATATATTTTTGCTTGTATTGGATATTAGATGTGGCCTCGATCTCTGTACATGATAAAATACAATTACATAAAACAATTATGCTAAAACTGCTATGCTGTCGATTAAGGTTTGAAAAATTCTTAATCAAAGTTATTAATAAAATTATTTCAATTTTTACCAAAGCGCGATTAATCAAATCTCCACGGATTAAACTTGAATTGTTATAAATGCTACTGTAAATGACATTTACATTGGGCGCGCGTTACGTGTTAATTATCACGTCCAATTTCTTTCTCGTCCATATGTGAATTATTGGTCGCAATAACACATATTATGTTCTTGACAATTTTGACGATTTAGCAAAGAGAGAAACAAGATTCGGAGCAACAGGCGAGCGCAGATTTGAGTTCCATATAAATTCGATGCATTTATGTTTCAAATAGGATTATTTTCAATTATAAGAGAGAGTATATCTATAAAAATCATCTTTAACAAATTCTTAATCGTAATTTATGTAAAATAAATTAACTAAATAAAAATAAATTGCACAATTAATAAATTATTCTATAACATTATAAAAATACGCAAGTATCGCTTAATTAAGTAATGACAATGCTATACAATGCTATACTATTAATTAATTATCAACTCAAAATTATCTGAGAATACGAATTATCTTTGCAAGAGAAAAGAAATTTAGAATAAGAAATTTTTTAGACATAGACCTTTAAAGAGTCGCCTGACCAGGACTAATCAAATCAGTATTTTCAACGCGAGCTTGACGCAGCCAATCCCTGAGATTTCTGGTCCTTTCCATCAAATTCGAGGGGTTCCTGTCGACTGTACCAACGCTGGTGCTGAAGCCGCTATTAGGGCCGTACTGAGCGATAATGTTTTGAGTTGTGGTAATAGGATGTTGTGCAGCGGTTAATTGAGATAGGATGTTAGATTGTATATTGGGCGTACCGAAGGCACCTAAAGAAAATAGAAATTGTTTATATTTGCGCAGTTTCTTATACATAGATATAGAAAAACTATTTTTATATTAAAAAATCTTTTTACACTTTATAAAAAGTTATTTAAATCCGATCACACGTGAAAAATAAAACATATTATTGTATAATACTAATTAAAAAAATATTACAATATAATGTGAATTAATTTTGAAAATTCACATTGGTTCATAATAGTACTCCTAGGGCCAGTTTTTCAACAGTCGCTTAACTTTAATCTTAGTCGTCTCATTCTTTGTCTCTTTCTAACTATCCCTTTTAGAAAAAGATGAAGAGTGAGTTTAGCTAAACTTCAGTTTAAACGACTATTGAAAAACTGCTTAAACTTTTCTATAAATTATATTCTTTTCCTTTACCTTGCATGCTGTTAGGCTGCGTGGTGAGATGATGAAACCGTAACCAACGCAAATAAGAGTACATAAGAGTCGGTGTTGGAGATATGTTACTGTCTTGACGTTTGTTCAAAACATCCCAAATCTCTCGTATTTCTGAGTTCAAGTTCTCTAAACTCGCAATAATTTCAGTAGACTCTTGATAGTGATCTGGTTTATCTAGATTTCCAACAACAAACTATACAATGTAATGCAAATTTATGTAGTTTATTATATAGCAGTTATACGCATCGTATTATTGCATAATTGTACAGTTTCTCTTTTTCTGATCTATCTTATTGTTATTGAAATATAATGTGTGTATAATTTTTTATTGTTTCACTATAAAATTGACGATAATCGCTATAAAATGAATATCAAATACAATTACACAAACAGCAAAACATTCTTTTTATTTTTAACAAGTAATTAAACTAATAAGAATTAACAGTACAGAAAAAATAATAAATTTAATTTCTTTAATTTAAATATAAAATAAAAGAAGGTATTACACAAATTAAAGGGTAAAATAATTTTTATTTATTATTATTATTATTATTAATACGACGAATTTATTTAATTATTATCTGCTTTTAAAGTTTATAATATGTAATAATAGTTTAATGAGAGACTTTAAAATTTTTTCATTTGCAACTCACCTATAAAAGTATCAGTTCCTAAATCAGTTGAGCTGAAACCGCTGCTGGCACTCGACATGTCGCTAAGTTCGTCATTTTTAGCGTCGTTTTCATTTCGCTTGTCGTTTGCCACTCGCTCCAGAGATTGTTCCAAGTGTCTTAGATGAATAATTTTCTCACCTAAAAGACTTTTGGTGCGATGTAAACTCACCTCCATATCAGAGAGCTCGCGTTCCTCCTGAATAAAGATATAAATATTTAATAATTATATACATAAATATTTAAACCTGTTAATTCTTAATAAAAATATATTGTTAAAAGTTTTCTATTAAAAACTGTTGCTATATAAAACAGTCCTCTTGAGACATTTTTTGAGTTTTTTATATTATTAAAAATAATACAGATATTTAGAGATAATCGTATTATGGGTACATTTATGGTGAAAAGTATATACTTTCCACCATGGGATACATTTTGCATATTATTTGAATATCACAACTTAGCAACGCACATTAAGAGACTAACAATAAGAACTAATTAAGATATATTTTGTGCGCAGAGCTATATTTTCCTGTAACAAACTATCATCTTTGTTTTGTAATCGACATTTATATAATAGGACAAATTATGCGATACCTGCACCAGTTGTTCCAGAGTCGCTCTCCCGCTCCGTTGTTTCCAAGCTCTTTGCCTACCCTGAAAGGCACTTTTTTGTTGTCTCAGCGCCTCGCAAGCCCTCCTTACCGAATCCTTCTCCACATGCATCCGGTGTCGGAAGAATTCTAGCTCCGAAGAGGCATTTGCCGGCGCTGTGAAGGCAAGTACCATGTGTTGCTTTCAATTTTAATTAAAGATCATAAGCTAAGTCTAATTGTAAGTTTCAAGCCCCAAATGTTTAAAGCTCGATATTAAGATTAAGAAGGTGATGATAAATTTATGAAAACAACGTGCAAAAGCAAAAGAAAAACTGATGGTGCACTCACGGGCCGGAAGGATATAAGCCGTTAACCAAAGTAAAGTGTATATAACCCTACGAAAAAAGGAAATAATAAAACACAACTGTGATTATGCTGTATTGATAGAAATAATATTGCAGATACAAGTGTCGATATACAACAGTTCTACTTAAGAAAATTACAGTTTGTTTGTCGAGTTTTTTACACATTTATAGAATCACAGATATGTAATTAATAATAACAATTATGTACTGTGCTAGAAAAAATAATATTTAATAAATAAAAATATAAATATACAGGGTGTCCCAAGACCTCACCGACAAACTTTGAGGAATGATAGGTCACACAGAGAGGATCATTTTTTGTTAAGAAACATATGGTCGCTGACGCGACCTTAAAGAGTTATGCATCCGAAAAGTCAGATTTCCGGTAAAATGTTTTAAACAAATAAAATTTATTTTTTCTTGCATGTTCTGAAAATTCACTTGATTATTTTCTGTGGGGGTATGTTAAGAGTATCGTGTACGTCACCCCAGTTGACAACAGAGCGGAACTGATTGACCGAATAAATGCTGCGTTTCAACAAATCCGAAACAACCCTGCCATACTCGACAGAGTTGGACAATCAATGCTGCGAAGGCGTCAAGAATGTAATGAGGTACAGGGCAGGCAATTTGAACAGTTATTATAGTAAATTTTCAGAACATGCAAGAAAAAATAAATTTTATTTGTTTAAAACATTTTACCGGAAATCTGACTTTTCGGATGCATAACTCTTTAAAGTCGCGTCAGCGACCATATGTTTCTTAACAAAAAATGATCCTCTCTGTGTGACCTCTAATTCCTCAAAGTTTGTCGGTAAGGTCTTGGGACACCCTGTATATGTAATTAATTGAAGAGATAATTGTAATATACGTATTTTATCTTGTGAATTTATTTGGTGACATATCGTAATAGAGATATAAAAGTGTAATGTGATCAACGAGTGAGATATTATAAGAAAATTATTCTCAAAAAGTATACATATGTACAAAAGTACGCTTATTTACAATGGTCAAATACACATATAAATGTATAAAATGTGTTAATTATATTTTCTGAAATTCAAGATATTGTTATTATTTATTACATACATAACATATTTTAAACATAACGTTCAGGTCACATGAAAGCTACATTCTTTACTATCTACGAGATATACTAAAATAAAATATAATTTATTTTATATCTGAAATTGACCAACTCTTTTCGTAATTGTGCATTGAAATACATATAATCTTATTGTTTAAGCTTTTATATTTACATAAGAGATTTATATATTTATATAAAAAAGACAGAAAAGAATTTGCACGCTTTGCCCATGAAAAATAGTAAATTTTTATTTCTGGAAGGAGTTGCATATCACTCTTTAAATGCGCGATACAAATAATATTTACTTTTTCAAACTGACTTGATTTTTACTTGATTTGGTTTAAATCTAAATTAAATTTTCAGGGATTCCACAAGGGAAAATATTCGCTTGAAGTAAGAGAAGTAGGGGTATCCCTTGGACAATACACATACCTGACGCGCGAGATAAGTTTAAAACAATCACCTTTATCTTGGAAAGGATATCGCACTGTATAGGCCGTTTCGTTGCTCGGTAGTTGGTCACCGAGATCTTCCAGCTTCTTCAGCTGTTTTCTAATGTTCTCCACCGGATTTTCCACATTGTTGTTATTACCACCGCTCGAGCGACCCGCGCTCGAAGTAGCTTTCTTACTAAAGCTCTTCTTTTTCTTCGTTATCATGTTAGTGTTCGTCTCGCTGGCGGTAGTGGTATCGTCGGATTCAAATTTTGCTGCACTTTTCAAGCTAGCTGCGGCGGATGCGTGTTTCTGAAACCCCGCGGCCGCTTTCTGACCCCTTGAATTTCCCGGATCGTTTTGCTCTTCGACTTGTTGCTGTTCACTCGCGCTTTGGCTGTCCTGCGATTTCGCGTTTGTTACTGGGCTCGAGCGCGCGTTCTTCAGCGGAGTACTGCGAGCACGATTTAAGGCCTATAGCCAGACATTAGGGCGAATTTTATGAACATGACAGAGTACCTTCACAATCCGATCGTGTTCTTAACAGGGATACACGCCGCGCATTGCTCGACGAATAAAGACTGACGATATAGACTGCGAAGGTACTAATGTGAAGATACTAATGTGATATCGAAAATGAACGTGCAACATTAATGTTTTGACATAGAAACTAGCGAGAATATATTTATTATATTAGCCTGAAGTCAATTAGCCTCCCCGAATTGATTTATAATAGAAAAAAAGAAGATACGGTTCCATTTTTTTAAAAAGTGAAGATTGCATTCCTATCCTCTCTTGGATGATTTTAACGAGATAATCTATTTATTTCGTGTAAAGTGTCTAAACGAAAATCATAAGAAAGACTTTTGTTGCTATCGTTAATAGCTTTAGAGAAAACAATGCACTTTAAATGTTGCGTGTTAGGAATCAGTCTCGCTAATTACTATAAAAACATCAAGTAATTAAGTGATCAAGTAGTAAAGGGCAGAAAATATTAATGAGATGTAACATGAAATGGCATGCTTGTGCAATACGCCGAGCGTGCTTATACTAAAAATTGCAGACGTTGATTATTGCACGCTGTTATTGTTAACAATAAATATAATATCGTACATCAAATTTATAGGTACTTGCTGAAATAGATCAGCAGACTAAAGTAAAAAGTAATTACTATATAATTTTACCATTATTATTTCAAACCACTATTTAAAAGATTATAATTACAAAATAGATAGATATCCATTATTATTTAAATTTTATCTCTTTCTTTATTTATATGAAGTCGTTCAGTCATTAATATCAAAGCGGAAACTGCAGCGTAAAGAGAGAGAAGAGTGTCTCTAAACTCTTCATACAATATTATTAGTGTTAAACTTCTTTAACATTAATAATATAATTAATTTATTATTTTAATTTGTGAACGTTTAATATAGATACTTAAGATCATAAATTTCGACTCCGCTTGTATTGAGAAAACTCACTTTTGTTCCGACGAATCGGTCTTGTCCGTCCTCGTTCTAGTGGATGTCGATCTTTCGGTTTCCGAGGCCGTGGTATATCCCTCCTTTCTTCTACTTCTTCTTTCGACCGCGAGGCGAACATCGTTCTTCAACTTCATATACTTCTCCTTGAGCGCCGTATACTTATCCTGCAGCAACCGTTTTTCGCAACGCATCTTTTCAAAGTCAATACTTTCTTGTTGAAGAGCCCGCTCGGTCTGTTTTCTCGCCTCCTTCTCGGCGTCCCGTGCAAAATCCGAACGGATTTCCTCCAGTCGCTCTTTGTACATTTTACGAGCAAGAGCTTCCTAAAATTGCAGCAAATGAATTATTTTCACGTATTTTCTCGAGATTACAAGTAATCCAAATTCTTTAAAGAACTCGTATAAAGCTATAAATTTTTATATAATAGGTATATAAATATGTATCTATACATATTATATACATTGTATATACAGGGTGTAACAAAAATGTCGGGGCACTGTTTTATCTCGGAAAGTTGACGTTTTAGGAAAAATGTTTTATACAAAAGACGTGGGGTTTTTTAAAAAGATCTATTTACTGACCTTATCAGTTTGACCATGGGTGGCGTCTCTAAGGTCAGGTCAAGATCACCCTAAATTTTTATAATAAAACCCCTATTTCTTATTGCATATTCTTATAGCCCTTGTCGAGACGTTTTTAAAACATTATAACAAAGCTCTCTTTTGTTAAGAATTTCCTGGGATATTTAAAATTTTGTCATAATATTTTTCATGTAAAATATGAAATGTCTCGTAAAGTATTCAATTTTCGACGACTTTACCTTGATATTTTTGTACGTAGAACAATGAAAGGAATTGAATAATAATATAAATTTTTTACATTTGCAATTTTGTAAAATTTAATGCATCTGCAATATGCAATCAAATTTTTTAAAATAATTTTTTCTGTTTTTTTTTATAAAAGTCTATTTCTTTCATTATTTTACGTACAAAAGTATCAAGGTAAAATCATCGAAAAGTGAATACTTTACGAGATATTTCATGTTTTACATGATAAATATCATGACAAAATTTGAAATATCTCAGGAAATTCTTAACAAAAGAGAGCTTTGTTATAATGGGTCCGTTCCGTTTCACGCATATGCGTGCATTTATCTATAGCATACGTAACGTTTACTATAGACAATGCGCGCATCATGCGTGAAACGGAACGGACCCTAAGTCTTAAAAACGTCTCGACAAGGGCTAGATGCAATAAAAAATAGGAGTTTCATTAAAAAAATTTAGGGTGATCTTGACCTGACCTTAGAGACACCACCCATGGTCAAACTGATAAGGTCAGTAAATAGATCTTTTTAAACCCTACAACTGTTGTATAACACATTTTTCCTAAAACGTCAACTTTCCGAGATAATCCAGTGCCCCGACCTTTTTGTTACACCCTGTACAATAATAAAAAAATTAAAATAATTATACATATACATACATAATTATTAGATTTAAAGGAAGATTATTGTTAATGTATTTTTGAAAATTGACACACACATTGATTATTAATAGATTATTTTTTACACACATTTAATATATGTATATATAGTACATATTAGATACTTACATCCATTCTAAAATCGCGAAGAATTTCGGCTAAGCACTGCTCGTGATCTTCGGTGAATTTAGTGATTTTCTCTCGTTGTTGTGTTCTCAATTCGTTTCTTAAGTCTTCGAATTCCTTTTCCAGCTCTTTCTTCAAGATTTCGATTTTTTCGGTATGTTGCTTTCTCAGCTCATATTCGTTCAGCTTTGCGAGCTTTTCTTCACCAAGGTCACGTTCGTGCTCATTCTCTAGCTTGCCCATCTCCTGACTCCTCAACTCCAGAAGTTCCCTTTTCCTCTCGTCGAGTTCCGTCTTTAGATTGGCCAATATTTCTTGTCTCTCTTTTTCATAGCAGACTTCTAGTTCCGTGCGAACCTTTTTCAAATTTTCCATCCTAGCTTGATCCATTTCAGTGATCAATACTTGTATATCCTGCTCTTCCTATGAAAAAATTGTAATAGATTCTTGATGAATATAATTTTACCTTAAATCAACAAGAAGATAAATATTTTTTAATGTTGTAATAAATAAGAAATACCTTTTGTGCCATTTCCTGTTTTATTTGTTCTAATCTTTGATCTATAAACTGCTGTATTAAGATCTTCTGTTCAGCAAAATTTTCCTCAAGTTCTTTCTTCTTCTCTTGTAGTTTAATATCGAGTTCGATCCTAAAAGCTTCAATTTCTTTCTCGTGTTCCCTATTCATTTTTACCTTTATATCGTCAATACGTGGAGAGTATTCTGACTTTGGTCGGACAAATCGTTCCTTTTGCGCGTAATTCTGATTGAACCTCGACATATCAGATGACTCATCATCTTCGAGTTGTCGATTTGACAAGCGATTTGCCGCGTGTCTAGCTCTTTCAATAATTAATCTTGTTTTGCGTAACTCATCGGAATCACTGCTTCTTGCAGTGCTGCAATCTGTTTCGCTTTTTGACACTATATCAATGTTTTTCACTTTCTCACCTAATTTATTAGGTAGATAATCAAAACTGTTATCTCTTTCCAGAGTATTGTTCGTCATTTGACTACGGTGTTCATTTTCCGAAACGTTCTGCACGAGAAACCTCTTGCCAACTATTTTCGCGTTTTTTGATATGGACTCAATTTTATCTGCAGACAAATACTGCTTGTTGTTCTCCAAATCCATTTTATCCTCCTCTTTCTCGTTAGAATAGCCGTTCTTGTCGTCATTGTCATTGTCGTCGTTGTTGTCTCCGATATTTTGCAAAGTTGATTTCCACGGAGATAAAATAGTACCAGTAATTTTATCGCTGATTACAGCCGATATGCGCGGATTCTTATCTTCAGATTCGGAGTCCCAATCGTCCTCGGATTCTGAATACGTGAAATTGATGTTGAACTCCTTTTCTAAGTCAAAGCGCACGCTTTTGCGTTCCTCATCCAATGGTCGATCGTCTATCAACAATCGATTAAAGGTCATATTGCAGTGGCCAAATTATATTAATACTATATAAGTCAAGGATTTAAAAAATAATCCAGATTTTTATTTTACACGCTCAAATTATTATGTTCTTGCTTTCACTTATCGTGAGATATAAATAATCTTTGTTTTTAAAAAGTATCAAGATGTTTCTATATTTGCAAGTATACTACGTTAAATATAGTTACTTTATAAAAAACTAGAATAAATATGAAGACGAGAAAATATATTAAGAAATTATTTAGATATATCTGTGCACATTTTTACCATCTTCAAGTTGTTTCTCCCTCAGAATGGATTTTGGTCTGTCACCAACAGTGTTATTGACAGTTTCATCAGAGATTGTCAATGCCCGAAAGTCCTCCAACTTGCCGCCATCTTGGCTAGGTGTGGTATCTCTGCTCCTGTTACTTTTTAGAAACATCGAACCACCACCGCTAAGAGTTAACTCCTTTTGTTGACCCAACTGACTTGGATGTTTCTCTTTGTCGAATTTCTCAAGTTTCTCCGGTTTGGACAACGTACTGGCGCTGAGTTTGTCGATGTCGATTATATTCTCTTCTGAACTAAACTTGCTGGAAAGTTGCTCCCAATCTTTCTCATGCCATGGACTCAGCGACTCAGATCTCTTCAGTACTTCTTTCAGATCGAGCTCTTTCTTCGACGGTGTTGTAGCGATTGTTGTGGCTGTTGCAGTCGTATCCCTTGTTTCGAGCAATTTAGGGCACTCATAAAATTTTGGGTCTTGAAATTTCAAGTTTGTATAATCCCTCGCGCCCCGATCGCTTGACAAGGATATTACGTTGTCGGATTTTGAGTCACTTTCCCTTCTTGATTGAAGCCTATCAAAGGAGGAGGGACGATCCTTTCTGCGTGAACTGTCGATTTTCTCGACCTTCCGTAAAGGTGCCAGTTTCATGGGAATTTTAGTGCCAGCCATGCCAGGTTTTGCATGGACAGTTTCTTTTGGTAAAGTTGCGTCCTCATGAGACTCAAGATCTTTTGCTGTAGTCTTGGAATCTTCTTCTGCGACATTAAAATATAATTTTTCCATTTCTGTTCTGTTACTACTTTATGTAATATTTAATAGGCGCTCTTTTATTACTAAATATGCTATACTAACGCTAGTAAATATATTAAAGTAGATATTGATGCTTGTCGCAAACACATAAGTGTAAACAGAGAGAGTGGAAAGTGTATGCAACATTTTATACATATAGTAAAAACATAAAACAATAAATTGTATATAAGTAATTTTATTATTTAAATATAATTTTATTATTTCTTACGTTCCAAAATTATTCTTTTATAAACAACGAAAGTTTTATGTTTTTATTATATGTATAAAATCTTGCATACACGTTTCCACTTTTCTCTGCATGTTTACATTTATGTTTGCGCTATATAAACATCAATATTTACTTTAATATATTTACTAATGCTGGCATTAGTAGCATATGTAGTAAAAGAGCGCCTATTAAATAATAAAATTATTTATATAAAAAATACTATAGAAAATTACTTGTTTTAGTTTCTGTTATAATTTCTAATAGTATAATTATAATAGTAAACAAAGAAAATTCAAGATTATATAAGATTACAAGTGTCGAAAAAATTGCCATCCATTTCCCGCTGCGAAATGCATTAATTTTTAATCAAAGTTTTATAAGCAAGAATTGAAGAAAATTTGTGTCTTGACGGTTACGGCATTTGATTACATAAACATGATTATTGCAAAAAGTGAAGAGCGACCGTATTCGAAGTCAGTCATATTCAAGGTCTTGAAGTTGTTATAAGTCATTTATGTAACACTTCTGAACTCTTTCTCTGTCTCTGCATAGTATCCGCTCATTGGTTCGAGCGAGTTGATTCAATCGATCCGGGAAAAGTAGATGTAGAAAACAGAACTATTATAATCATTAAGAACAGAAGTATTATATTTACAATGCAATTATTAAACTAAACGACTGTTATAAACATAAATATCATTTTGACTTTTATTTTTTTTCATGATATTTTAATTGTTAAATTTTATTCTATATTTTTCTAATAATAATAAATATGTTGATTTTTATGTAATTGCAGTTTACACAAAAACTACGTACCTAATAATCTTATGTATATTAATAAGCTGTGTAATCAATGTGCTTTTAAAAATAAGATACATATATGTAAAATTTTTAACATACGAACATATGTGTATATATACTGTTTGATAAAAACACTAAATACTACATATTTATTAAATTGGAAAGTTCTTCCAGCAATATCATAAAATTTTATACAAGTTTAGAAGCAGTACATTAAATTCTCGCTAACGGCTGCAGTGTGATATTCATAACTGATATGTTGTAAAAGAATCTAAAAATATAGTTGTACTTGTCGTAATTTTGGTGCAAAGCCAAAGCATTGCACTGCCAAGTTGCACGATTTTACTGATTATTGTGAAGCCCTCGCGGTTCAACAGTGGTTGGGTATTAAATGAAGAGTGTATAGCACACGCGCGATTAACGTCAACTTGTAGATTAATTACTTAATCTCCCAGGAATTGAAATAGTCATGACAAAAGCATGTGGAAAACATCATTGCATTACGTTAATTAAAGTGATATCAAGGCAAAGAAATGGTTTCTCTAACAATAAGTAAAACGCATATGAGATATAATTTTTATGAATAACAAGTTCAGTATTATATTTAATATTTTTTCCCCAAAATTTTTAATATAATATGTTGTAATTTTATATAAATTAATTGACTCTTTATTGTTTTATAAGTATTGTAACATAAGTTTTTCTTTACTTCTGACGTTATGTTTACTAATTTGTTTATAAAGAAATATAAAAAGATATGATTTACTGTCATAATTCTGTTCAAATATAAGAGATTTACAAAATAAATATAAAATATAACGATGCATACCAAGACTCATTTGCCTCTTGTTGCCAGCTCTAGCTTGTTCCACGAGTCCTCTGTAAACTGCGTCTAGGGGATGTTCCCAGGTGGTGGTGCCGGTAGATGCCTGGTAATAATACCAGGCACCACTAGCTTCATGGAAGCACGGAGACCATCCCTTAGGCAGGGCTGACATAAGACCCTCACGGGCCAAGTCCAGAAGGTGTGGTTCCGCATCGGGATCAATTCCCAAACGTTTTGCATACTCCAGTAACTCTGGAATTATGTTATTGTCTATTAAATTATTAGTACATTACTAAATATATAATGTTAATTGTTATGTATTATTAATGGGTTGATATTTGTTGTCAATATCAGTTTTTAATATTGTTCGACAAAAGAACCGTGAAAAAGTAATTAATTAACAATAGTAACAATGCGCTGACAAAATATGACCTAATTTTATACTGCCTATAAAAATATTTTTAAATAGAAATATGCTTAGGTTTAAATAAAATTTTTTATTTAATTCGTAAAATAAAATCTTTCCATATATTGAGGTGGTTTCAATGTACTTAACCACAACCACTTTATTGATCGATAAAGGGATAGAAAATCTTGGATAAATTCGAGGTAATGTTAATTGAATTATTTACGGCATATAGTATTTTTATCCAGTAAAGCATGATTTATTAATAATGCCCTTGTAAACTGTAGTCACTATAGAAAGTGGATCCCTGTATCTTATTAGATCGAGCTCGGGTAAATTGTACAATTCATTGATCACACAGTTAACCGGGTTAAAAGTATTAAAGCGCAAAGTGTTACCTCCTTCCATGGAAACTGTTGCGATATAGTGTAATGAGCTTACAGTTATTTAACATTATTCATTATTAAAGCAGACATTTTTTAATACAATAGTGTATTATCGTTTTACAAAATAGGAAAAATATTGTTAATTAAATTTAATGATCGATTAATATATCATTTAACCCGTTAATTACCGACACATTGTAATTTGAAAAATTATTTGCATCTTATATATGTATATATATATTGTAAAACAACATAAATTTTATTAATTTTTTAATTATTGTCTCTCTTAATTACCAAAATTCATAATAATTAAAAATAGTTGCGCGTATGCGCGTGATATGTGAGAAGATATCATAAGTAAGTTCTAAAATTATTCGTAATATATATTATATGTATGTATATTCTGCGACAAATGCATTTTTTAATGTCACAGAGAAAAATCTAAGAAATATTACTTGTTAAATAATTTTTACATCAAATCAATTATATATACTGTATATGTTTTATTTTTTAATTTTGCTAAATGTAAGAAGAAATGTTCTTTTATATATCATAATATCAATAATCTATATGCTCTAATATCCAACAGAATAGAATATTTGATATTTTAACGAATATTTTAAAAGCAAAATCTGTTTAGGAAAATTTATATAAAATTTTTGCAAATTCCATTCGCGTGCAAATGACATATATATGTATTCAACCCTTTTCACTATGCAGACCGCCACCCATCAATCAACATAGCACCTGAAGCGCTCTTCTACCCGAACTATCTTTTCAGAGGAATTAAAAACGATCAAAAATTCCGTCGGGAGACAAAAATGACCGCCGGTAGCTTCAGGTCAAACGCTGCGAGGACATCAATGTAAAATTTCGGTCCGCCGTGGCCGCCACGAGGAGTCACGAGGAGGTACCACGAGCATAAAAGGCCTCAATAAAAAATTCCATCAGTCCCGACGACTGGACAGGTGGTGGTGGCTGCCGTATGGGGGCAAGTCGAGCTGAGTCGAGCTACCATCTGCCTTCGTGCCGCTGGTCAAAGTGTTGGTCCTCATTTTGCCGATTCGCTCAATCACAATTCCAGCTACCGTAATAGGGTTTGATCTTCTCGAACGGCAGTTCTGGCTTGAAAAAGCCTTGTTCCAAATTCTGCCGACGGTTTGAAAAATTTTGTCCGATAAGTAAGACGAGTTTATTCGACCGAAATGGCACAAAGACGGTCGTATATGCTATGACAAAACTTTCGCCGCACTGCGAATTATTGATTTTCCGGAGCGCGCTGGGAAACGGGCTCAGTATTCCCGCCAGGCGTAATGTAAATAAACAAGGAAACTTGCTACCAGGTCTCTTTTCTTTGCTTTTAGACTGATTTTGAGCGGAGAATTTCTTTAGGCACGACGCTTGCTTACTTCATTACGTTTTACACGTCTATGAGTTTTTTTGATTGCTTCTTATTGTGAACCTAAAAGAGCGTTAACCCGTAATGGTTACACAAAAAAACCATGTACAAACTATTTAGAAATAGAAGAAACAATTTGGAATTCAAAATATTTCTAATTAAACGAGAATTAGAGTTACATTTGATACATTAAAGTGTCAACAAAATTACAACTATAAAGTAGCTTAGTAAGCAATTTTACTTTAAAAGTTCGTCAATTTTCATGATTCGTATTTATATTTTCAGAAAAACAAAACATGTGTCTAGCAATATAGTGATACAGTAATATTTTTGTGCGAAAAGTTGAGATGTCAGAATATGATGAAACAGAGATGGTGCGAAGCGAACGGAAAGGGATGAAGCGTATGTGTCTCGTCACATCAGGATAATCAAAATCAAATCATCATGGCCTGAATGTGGTGATTCCATTGATAGCAGAAAGGATTCAGGCTTTGTCGCCTAGTTTGAATCAAAGCAATAATTAACTTTCTCTCGTGCGCTTCGCGCACAATGGCCAAGTTTGCCGCGGTAATATCATGCACGTCTAATCTGATTCGTTAGTCAAGTGTGCGCGACATACGACGGATCTTCCAATAAAGCTCTCACCCTTGACAAGAACCGTGTTGACAAGAATTATTATATCACAAAGACACACGGGGCGTTACGGAAGGAAACGGTGGGATCATCATCATACATCGATCAGTTTTGGAATGAACGCCCTACTCCTGTTAGATGTGCGTGGCTCCGATAATCGACCATGGTGGATTCGACCAATTGTATCCACCATCAATGCGGCGATAAAAGAGGAGGAATGTGTGTGGGAGAGAAATCTCTGGGGCGATCTCAAGCTATTTCCACGTACCTTCGTTCGTCGGATGAGACGTCTCGTCGAAAACCTCCCTGCACACGATCGTAGCAGCGCTGTCTTGAGAAATGCTCATGCTAACGCTGCACCCCAACACCCCGTGAACTTAATGTTCGCATTACGCGGCTACGTTTCCCATATCCGCGCGACGAGCGTGAGAATTATGGCACATAGCGCCTGACTCATTTTTCCATATTAGTGCGCGGTACGTATACGCGCGCCTTTTGCACTGCGCGAGGCCCGTTCGTCGACGGTCAATGTTGAATTCAGCTTGAACGTAGGCGGTGGTAGAAAGGCAAGAGAAGGGAGGATAGTAAGAGAGAGCCGCTGGTTGCGCCCCCCCGTTTGCCAGCTGCGGAATCAGCTGTCTGATAAGGAATACTGTCAATGATAGCAGCTTTTTTTCTTATCATCGAGAAGATCGTCAATAAAAGGTATCGTAAGTATTATATAATAAAACGCACGGAAACTCCTTTTATGGAATTCTCGGCCGTTCAAGATTGATTAAAGCGTAGAATGGCTTTGAAGTTTTTACGTATTCTTACAAAGATAACCAATCATTAAACTGATAAGAAGAAAATATATTCGTCAGGCCTTTTAATCATCGGTTATTTTTTATGAAGTTAATAATACAGTTTATGTAATAGGTTAAAAATAAATATAAAATAACGCGTCAATATAAAAATAAAACCGAAAAGTTTAAATTGTTAAATATAATACGTACGTACAAAATTTATGGTAGGTATTATTTAATAATATTATATAATAGCAATACCTATAAGGAGGGAATGACTGAATTGTGCACGTGGTTAAACTTTTGACAAATAAAAAATCATACATTTAATAGAATATATTTGTGTTTTAATAGTAAATATTATAATATAATATTTAACTTATAATATTTTTAATAACAATTTTTTTTTATTTGTGTTTATGTATGTAATATTAATAAAGAGAAATACTTTTATGTTATTACATTTTTACTTAAAACTTTTAAAACATGTAGATCTATATCTCTATCGACTATAGATAATAAAGTTATCTAGTAAAATCAAAGATATGCTTTTTATGTATATATGATGTATGTTTACTTAGATATATGTGGATTTTTACTTATAATTTTTCAAAAATAAATTTAGATTAAAAATTTTGATAAATATAAAAGTATAATGAATATGGGAAAGAACTTTACTGCCCTCGGAGGTTTGCATTTATCAGAATTCTTTAAAGTATAAGATATTTTAGGATCCTAATATTCTAGAAGTATATATTCAGATAAATACAAACAAACATATTTAATAAAATGTATATAATAAAATGTGTATTACCATATTAGTATAATAGTGTAACTTGTAATATTTCTAATGTATGTATATTTTATGAAATATGCACAATTTTATTCTTTAAATCTGAATCGTATACTTTATATAGCAAATTAAGCTGACATTAAAAATAATATCTTTTATCTTTTATTATAAGTTTCGTATTAGTGTAAATACTGTTTAAATTAATAAAATTGTAAAATTTACAATTATCTTTTGCAATAACAAATAATATTGTAATTTAAAAAGTTATAATTTAAAAGTGATTTTAAAAGTAATTTTAAATATACAAAAAAATTCTATAGCTAATACTATTTATGTCTACTTTACTATCAGCTGGTTAAAATGAAATGCGCGTCACGGTTCTCAATCCCAACACATAGAGGAAGCAACTATACAGTTTTTTAATACTCATAATAATGATTTCAATGTGATGATGTTAATCTTGTAAATTTCTGTAAATATTTTGTACAAAAAAGAAGAAATAAAGTTTATATATAAATCTGATATTATGTTTTTAATAGGACAAAGATCTATATTCTTAGAATAGAAATGGAAGAAATATTACCACATTAAATTATTATTAATATTTATAAATAGTAATTCAACTTTGCAAATCAATATTAACTTATTCCATTAATTGTAAAACATCAATTACATTTAATTACAAAGTTAAAATTATAATTATAATTGTACTACTGATACTATTACTTATGTATATCATATTTATTATATTTTTTTATTTTTAACTTTTATCTATTCTATCTGTTAAGTATAATATATTTTAACGTATCGTGAATATTATTATCCTTACATGTGTTAATTAATATGTGACGTGTAATTATAATACCTTTATTTTAATTGTCTCTTTAATTTTAAATTATATTCTAATATTTTAATTGCAGGGTGTTAAAAATTAGACCGACAAACTTTGAAGGGAAAAAGAAAGCTTAAAAATACATAAACATTTTTTGTTAATTATATTTTTCTCTCCGACGGTTAGTTTTAATACTACATGACATAAAACAGGAGTTTGTGACTTAAACATTAAACAAATATATAAGTGAAGAAATCAAATTGCACTTCAATCTTGAACAAGAAACGTAACATGTACATAAAAGTGATTTACACTTTTTATAGTAGGTACCTAAATGCTCAAAAATTCCTCCATTACCTTCAATACAAAGATGACATCGTCGAAGCATTGATTGTCTTATACGCTCGAAGACGGCAGGGATACGCTTGTGCTTGTGCGCTTGTAAGACAATTAATGCTAGTTTGTCGATGTCATTTTTGTACTGAAAATAATGGAGTAATTTTTGAGCATTTACTGTGAAAAGAATGTATTCACTTTTATATACATATGTCACGTTTTTTGTTCAAGATTGAAATACAATTTGATATTTCCATTTATATGTATGTTTGTTTATTGTTTAAGTCACAAACTCCTATTTCATACCAAAACTAAAGAAACGTTAAAGAAAAAGATAGTATTAACAAAAAGATGTTTATTTTTATAAGTCTTCTCTTTCCCTTCAAAGTCCCTTTGTCGGTTAATTTTTTTAACACCTTATATAATATTTTAAATATAACGCGTTTGCTGTGTATGATATTAATAGATTAAAATAATAGTTTTCTTTGCTCGCTTGGCAAAAAGTAACGTCTTTAAAAGAAATTTATTGGACTAAACAAAGTTTAATTCAATTCACATAGGTACACATTGATCATTTATCTTATAATTAAGGAGAAATAATAGGTACATTATTGTCGAAACAATATATTTCACAATTTTTATATCAGAAAAGTTAAACAGGTATCTAAATTCTGAAACATCTTACTAATTTGAATCATATATGTATAGTCTTGTTTTGGTCGAAATTTACATTATTTTTGTATATTATACCTATATATTAATATCTTAATATTTTTTATTCTAATTATTATCTTTGCATTATCATGCACAATTTTATTTTCTTATCTTATTTAAATAAATTGTATTTCAATATTTTCTAGAAAAATTTATTCCCCCGTTAGCGTTGCTTCGAAATATCACGTATTCTCTACAACTAACTTTGTGATATCCGACCATTTTTAAGACCAAACTTTTCTTAACGAAGAACAGCCTTTTTACGGTTCTCAAACGATCGCAATAAAAATAATCAGGTGAATATCATTCCTGAGGAACCCACGCGCCTCTGTAGCTTAACCGACACGCACTCATAGAAATGTTCATTAAAATAATAAAAACCTGACTTTTTTTCTCAGAGAAAACGTGGTACCAATTTCGCAACGCCCGCATCTCGGTAAAAATAATGATCAGATATCGGGCGACTATCGATCAGAGGGACATTTAAATTTCACGCGCCACAGCAAACAATGAGAAGCCACCGATCTGCGATGTTAACGACTACGACAAATGTTTTGTCGAAAGCAAAAATTAAATGATAATGATATCCCGTGCCGACGCGACGCATATTACTTGCGGCCTAGATACAAGATATTGCTTTTCTCGGTCTGCTCTCTATCTTTAATTCTTTTCCATTAAATACTCAATAGTCTTAGATATATGCACAAAATTAAAATTTTTTTTATTTATATATTTTAGCTTTTTCCCCCTCCCTGATAAATTGATTAAATTTGAACAAATCACCTAAGAGTTGTAATATATAGGTATGTATCTTGATTAATTAATTAGAAAATTGTTAGGAAATAATCTTACGGACTTATGTATTTTGTGCGCGCATGTGTGTAAATATTTAAATGTATAATAATATTTTATTAATTGTTGATTCCTGTGAAAGATATATACGGACGTTACAATTGTCAAATTATATTTAACTAGGAACTGAATATATTTTAAAGATATTGAAAGATAAAAGAAAATAATTCTTTTTAATCTTTATAAAAAAAAGAAGCGTAAAAGATTAAATAATGAGTAACTTTTCTTATTCGCGCGATGATGTAACAAAAAGTCCGTTAGTATAGCCATCATGAGAAATCGTTGCAGCTGACAATGAGAATCAGGCGTGTTACCAGTAATAATAAATCCTATTGGTTGTTAGGTCCTTGAATTCACATCGAGGGATCCCTAATTCGACCTAACAATCTAACACCGTTACCTTGTTAAATAAATGTCACACTGCGAAGGGTGGCCAAGGGTTGGATACCGGACTTAGTAGACCAACCCCTCGAAAATGGAACAACGCCCGCATTGTTCAAAATGGTGGACGTTGACAATACAAATTACATATGAGAGAAAAACTACGATAAAGAGAGAGCTGTATAAAAAAAAGTAATAAGTCTTTAAAAGCAAGATAAAAAGAAAAACAAGAAAAATACAAACGTTTTAAATATGCCGATCTGAAGCTTTAATTGTGTTTATTATAACTTCTTTTTTAAAGACTATTATATTGAATAATTTAATATAAGATCAAAGATAATAAAAAAAAAAATGCATCTATAATTGTATAGATAACTGATTTAAAAGCAATAATTTTTAATATTTCAAATTTTATGAAAAACTTTCTTAAATAAAAATATTACCCAATATATATAAAAATACATTTTTTTTTCAAATTTTGTTGTAATTGTCTTTATTGATTTTATCTCTTTAACATTAGCTCTCTTATCGATTATTTAAATTAATACATTATTAAACAAATCTTTCTACTATATTATTTTTTTACTAAATTAATTTCTACTAAATTATTTATTAGCTTAGCATGATAATGCGTTATTTCCAAAATACGTTTTTTTTTTAAATTTAATTTTGTAGGGTGAGGGGGGGCACTTTAGGACAGGGGCAGTTTAGGACATCTCGAATAAAGAAAAAATTTGACGCTTTTTTTTTACGTTAAACGCATTTTTCGGCTGGCACCCGGTCAATATAGACAAACGTCACATGAGAGCTTCCACGCTGTCAACTGTCAAACTAATCTACAAGCTGTTAGTGATTTTCGCTGGCTGTTGTAATTATTTTGGCTCGCAAATATAAGTATTTTTATATTAAACTATTGCTCTAAACTAAAGGAAACTATTTGTATTTGTATACCTGGTTATTCTTATATGTTTTCCGTTGTAATGAGTGAAATACAACGACATAATAAAAAGAGTTTGTATGAAATATTACATTTCTTTTTTTCAAAATAGGGTTGGGGCAGTATTGGACAAAATAGCATTTTGGACACTTAGCACTTTAATATTTTCTAAAGAGAGCTTTAAAGACTAGAAGGTATAAGATATTTTATTATTTAAGAGAAATTTATGAGACTGATTCTTGCCTTAATTAAGGTTCCAATAAGTGGACATTTATGTTTATTTGATTGCCTACTACAAATTACCTACTGTATTGTTAAAGGTATAATAACAATACAGTAGGTAATTTGTAGTATTATAAAAGAAGTTTGTAAGACAGTTGCCTAGCAAGAAATTTATTACTTTTAATAAATAAAGTAAGAAAACGAGAGTTGTCTCGGTTTCATTGGGGGACAGATTAGGACAGAGAAAACACTCTTTTAAAAGGTAAAAACAAAGCACCTACTCTCAAATGTGTTTGTGTTGCTATACGTTTATATTAAACATTAACAACCAAATTAACTTATAATTGAGTCGGAGAACCAATTTATTAAAAATGGCAAAACATTGAGCTTCTAAAAAAAAGTGTCCTATAGTGCCCTTCTCTCCCCTACCTAACGTTTTTTAGGGTCTAAAAGAAATTCAAACTTTCGCATGAGATTTTCGACCGGAAGAGGCATAGAGATAATTGTAGTTTTATCGTTGCATCGCGTTTCACGCCTTTAATATCTATCGAGAATAATCTAAATCCGCTGACAGGCTCGAAATAATGATGCAATGTTTTGTTAGTCACTGAAGATGTTTATCTGAAAAGATCACGCATGGCAGCCGCTGTCAGCACAGATGTCCGTTTCTCACGTAACAGCAATCAAGACTTGAACTCGCAGCTCACTATTTGAGGACTTGTTAGCGGCATATATAATAAATATAAATATAATATAGTAAGTATAGTAAATAATATAATAAACGTGCTAACGTTTACATATTTAACTAGTTGTTGTGCTATGTCGTATTAGTTCATAGTAATTCTATCTACTCAAAACTTTAAAAGGCCAAATTAGTCATTAAACATAATTGCAATAAATTTTTTATGTAAACAAGATACAGTAAAACTAATCTTTTTAATTTCTCGACTTTTGAAATTTTGTCTTAATGTTCAGTGATTGTCTATAATAAATATCCCAATAGATTTAAGTCCAGGCACAATAATTTCCTGTGCAGACTGAAAACCATTAAAATATTACAATAAATGTAAATAAAAGATGTACAATTTGACACATATAATGAGAAATATTAGAAATTCATATCGAACAATAAAATTAGTAATGTTATTAGTCTTTTTCTATTTATTCTATATTCTTCCTCTCTCTCTCTCTTTCTCTCTCTCTCTCTCTCTCTCTCTCTCTCTCTCTCTCTCTAATATTATGTTAAAAAGCCTTTGTAGAACACAACTATTTTTCAAAAATATAATAATAATTGTACACTTAAAATTAGCTGCCAAGCGAATGTCAGTATCAAATAGATTACGATATATTTCTTAAAGTTTCAAAAAACAACAATGCTCAATAGATTATAGTACCCTGCTACTATAACAATTAGAAATTGAAAAGTTAAAAGACAGTTAAAAATATGCTATATCGAGTGTGACGTTGAACGACAATCGATGTTAATGTGCAGGTGTGATGCAATTATCTCCATCCTTAAGAAGATTATTTTAAAGAATGCAGAGTCATGGTCTTCTTTGCCCAGTCATTAGAAACTATTATATTATTACAGTAGAGATATAAATTATCCAGACAAATAGAATAAGTATATTTAATTTGACAAATAAATATATATTTGAGTAATGACTCGCGCGATTAATATTTTAATGCATATTTAATTATTATTTAATAATAATAACATTTAATGCAAAATTTGCTTTTTATAAACATATATAGTTTAATAATTTTGCGAATAGCATTTAAAGTGTTTTAATTTTTTTATGGTTAATATTAACGTTATCGTACATTTTTATATATTACAAAGTATTTAAATTATATTAAATTATAGCAAATATAAAGAATCTTATATATTTTAAAGTCATTTATATTTTCAATTCGCATTCAAACCACATTGACTATGATCCGCCGCGCGCCGTTTCTCATAGTTTCTTCTTCTTTTTCAACTCGCGTTTTACTGATGATTTGCGGTTCATGGATTGTCGTTAGTTCTTCAATGCTTTTTTTCCCTAATCCACATCTCTAACGGCGACTCTAATGCTACCTAGCTGGAAGCTACGCGTACGGAAGATTGCGCGTTAAAAGGGAAACGCTGAAAAGAAGCGGCGGCATTCGTCATTGCGAATGGGCGGGGCATGATATTTACACTGCAACAATCCGCGAGAAGCGAGAAAATAATTGCAAGCTCCGTTGGAGCGAGATGGAGCGAAGAAGTAAGTATGATGCTTTGGCAAAGCATTGAGCATTTTTCTTCGCCAGTTGCGAGAAGAAGAGGTACATGCGCCGCGAAAGAAAGAGGAAGAGAAAGAGAGAGAGAGAGATCCAATTAAAAATATTACGCATTACCCAGCGTGCTGCGAAAACGCGGCTATCGTTTAGAAGTTTCAGAGTTTATTCAATCGCTATAATATATACTTGTATGTATGCATTTATTTAGAAATTTTAAGGTAGGTGAATATATATTTTATATAGGTACATGTATATAATATAATAATTGAATAAACTCTTAAACTTTTAAACGATAGCCGCGTTTTCGCAGCAAGTATATATGCACGTACCTTTTTAAAAGTAAATCATATACTAATAAATATCGAAATATGTATATTCGCAAGCATCATGGTTGACCAAGCGCTTTAATTGGCTGCGAGTGCGTTAATGAAGTAATGATGTGCAATGCGAATGTGCTTGTATGTGCATTCGGAACAAGGCGGTATGGACCGCAGCATAAATATTAATTGATTGCGAAATAATCGATCAACTTCGTAATTAACCGATGGATTTAATACAGAATCACGAAATTAAGACGACATTCAAAGAAACTGATTTTCAATTTTTATAATCTTTTTTTATATAAAAAGAGATTTTGCGTATAAATTTGTTTAAGAATTACTATTCTTTATGACATATATGTATCAAGGTATTACCCGAAGGGGATAGTGACGCATCGTCTGTTCCTAGAGCTCGGAACGGAGGTCTCGGAAGTGGAATATCGTCGCGTCGTGGCTGTTAGACGTGATCGATGGCTAGCGTCGATATTGGAGCTGACATGTTTTGAAACATATCCCTTTCAGCGCGGTACCAGTTTCTGAATTTCTATTATGAGCGTATACTTCGGCCGGTTTCTTCCCACGTGCTTGCGTAGAAGGGATACGTGTCATGTTACACGGCATTTTGTATGCGACTCACGAACACCGGAAGAAATTTTGACCTCGAGAAATTTGAGATACCGTAGGATCTCCACTTCAGATTCATGATCCGTATCGAGATCACGTCAATCGACGATCAATGCGGAAGGATTATAGGTATACACGAATAAAGCTTCAATGAAAGTACCGGTCAAAGATTTCATTTTGAAAAGAATCGCGTGTTTTTCAAAGAAAATTGTGCAATGAAATAAGAGCAAAAACTATTTATAATAGATCTGAAGCGCAATTTTATTTATAATGGCTAAATTATCGGAATGTTAGCGAACAACTTAATTGTTTGCAACATATTACGCAAAATAACAACATGTCAATTTTAGGAGTTAGATATATGTTATAAAAAATATATTATAAATATTAAATTAGTTTAAGAGTTGCAATTACGTATACCATGTCCTAATAGCAATCTTATAGGTAAAAATGCATATCAACTGTAAAATATATAAATTAAATATTTATCTTTCTAATATCAGCTTTACATGGTCAAGCATTTCGAGCCACGCGCGCGGAGTAATCCAAAGAATTTCACCCTCATAAAGTAAATCTTGATAAATCCATGCATAGTGTGGACGCCACAGATATCATTCAATAAAACAACCGACGCGACGACGCGACGTGTTGAATGTTCTGATATAATACGGGATCGTTGTGTGACCTGCCATGTATCTCAAGACTCCCATTTAGACGTCTACAACGCTGACATTACATATCCGGCTCCGGGTATCCTTTGAATAAGTTAATTAGAACAGGTACAGCTTTCAGTTCGGTTCAAAACAAAAGCGTTCTCCACCAAACTTAATCAAAATAAGAACCATTCAAGTGACACCCATACTTTGCTCGCGGCGAGTCTCTCACTGTTAAAAAAAAAAAAAAAAAAACGATGGCATTTGTCAAGTGTTCACAAGAAAGTACCACGATTGAACCAGATTATTTAGCATGACATTATTTAATGTATAATGTATAAGCTATGTATATACTTAATATACTACCTTGTGTGAAAGAATATCTCAGAATTTTTCATATTATTAATTCAGAATTTCTAAAACTTTTCAGATTTTCTCAGAATATACAGAAATTTCCAGATTTTTTATACAAATTGGAACGTTTTTCAGAAAAATTCAGACAAAATAAGAATAAAATATTTTTCGCTAATACATCTTTGTAGAAATCTGAATAAATATGAGAAAATCAGTGCAATTTATTAGAAATTTTCATATACATATAACGAATACTGAAATATTCCGAAAATCTTTATCCAATTATTTCTGAAATATCTGAGAAATTTTATATATGTATTTTCTAATTCTTGCAAAATTTCTGAGAAAATATGAGAAATTTTTTATCAGAATATTTTCTTACATTATTATATATTTGTTAAAGAACTAATTTGATATAAAAACACTAATAAAAACTTTAAAAGGAAACATTTTAAAATAAAAAAACTTTTCTTGTTTCTTCGTACCATTTTATCTTGGCACTTATGTTTAAGCTTGTTAGCGTTTTAATCGCGTTTTGTTTTACAGTAAGCTGATATTGATAAAAATTTTAAGTGTCGCGATGATCGTGCTCCGAAATATAAATGAGTGGTTAGTATTTGTACAATATTGCTATCGGAAATAGGATTTAGCGGAGGGGGGGGGGGGGAGGGAAATAACAAATCTTGAAGCATCTAGATAAATTACGCAATTGAGAAAAATATTGTACATTAGTGCAAGGATGAAATTTAATATAATTAAGTTTTTATTCCAACGAGCGATTTATCTGGATTAGAAAATCTCTGAAATATTTATTGTATATAAACAATTAGTTAATTATTATTACTATTAAGTTGCATATGAAGTTCTGTTGAGAGGCATGCAGACAGTACTTCAAGGTATTACCTCTTGCAAAGCGTTCGCATGTGTGCACATTCCATTTTTGAAAGCAAAAAATGGTATGGGGCGTCTAAGACATTCCCTTTCGCATGAAATGAAAAAGCTGATATTACGAGTGAAAGCGGTACATCAAAGCAAACTTTCTAACGTGCAATGTCTCATCATGCAAACAAAATAATAACCGACATCTCAATCCTAATGAAATGGCTGCTGCCTCTCGACAGTGCATTACAATGATTTTGTTAATTCTTCTTGCAAGCGAATGCAATGCAGACAAGTAGCATGTCATACAAACGCATAAATTTTTATATGGCAAGAACTATTTTATCAATAAAAATATATATTATAATAGATCAGTGAATGCTAGATCTTGCATAAAGCTCTTACGTTTGAAAATATAATACATTTGGTAATTTGCTTTATGCGCGTCTATTGTTTAATAAATAACTTATTATTTATATTTTTCAAGCACTTAATGACAAGCAATTTGTCAACATTTTTTAAAATGTAACATTAGTTAAATGATTAGTTAATTTATAATTTTCTGTGTATATATATATATATATATATATATATATATATATAGTATACATATGTACGTACATTGTACATTTATACTTCAAGGCAATATATGAGCATGATAAAAGTGGAATTTATATAGCTTATACAAATAGATATCGATAGGTAATGATAATAGATATATTCTTATTGAGTTAACAACTTTAAATATAATTATCGTACGTATTTGTATAAGCTGTAATGGTATACTTAGGAGAAGCAAAATTAAATTGTCTGATTTAATTTAGTTGACAGCCAGTTAATCCTCATAAATTCTCATAAATTATTTTTGCCATTCAATTTCTTATCGTCTAACAATAAGATGCAAAATTATTATTATCGAGACTTTTTTGTGAAAAGATCGTTTTCGTCACCTATGATTGCACTGCCATCGACAAATCGCGAAGACGAACGCGTGTGTATATACATATATAGGATATAACGTGCAATCGAGATGCCTCGGTATTCGATGGTATAACTTAGTGTCTGTATATCTGTGTATCTCGCCCGTGCCGCTGCATACATTATCTCCATCTCCGCCCATCACTTCGCCATCCAGCTTCCTCCTCGCTCTCATTGCCATAGTCGTATTCGTCGCTCTCGTCGTTGTCGATCCCCGTACCAACCCGCGCGAACGCCGAGCCGTTTCGTCGTGAGCCCCGCGCCGCGCGTTTCTGCTGGGCGCCCATGCGAAGACGAGCACAGAAAAATGCGCGTTATAAAGGGAAAAATTTTTCTTTGCCCTGTGATTGGCGGTTGCCGTGGCAACACCCGGGCCACCTCGGCTTCTAATTATTTCCAGACACTGAGAATCGAACGAGCTCTCCCACGAGCTGCTGGAATAGCCCGACACATACATTTTTCCGTATCTCCGGCCTCTCCGTCGCGTCGCGTCGCGGTCGTCACCATCCAGCAACCATCTTCGTTTCACCAGATCCACCCTTTTACGCGGTCCTCATCTTTAGTGTGTTGATTGTTGATGATTAAGACACGAAGATAGGTTTACGTGAAAATACGTATGCATTATGTGTGAAAAAGAAGAAGAAAGAAAGAGGAGCAGAGGCGGAAGAGGGTGGAGGAAAAAGAAAAAAGAGAGAAAAGGGAATCAATGCGTGGAAGGATCCATCAATTCATTTCATCCAAAATCAATATGATCTAAGGAGATTGTGAAGGAAACTACTCAGTTTTCGGATCACGTTGTCATGAGTATCGAATTGATCTTTAAACGACTATAGCTAAATTTTGGCTCTTATTAGATGTAATGGATTGTATATGTAATGGACTTTAATTGCCAGCAAATATGTGAATTTTGTATTTATTTGGTTTTTATTAAATAATTAATTAACATTAAATTATAATAGTTTTTACATTTTATTAATCAAAATAATGCCGTTAAGAATAGCATAATACTTTTACCTTAAAACTACAGCACGCGTGATTAATTATTTGTAGCATATTGGTTATAAAAAATTAATGCCCCCAAAATACATATATATATTTATAATATATTATAGTGACTTTTTACATAAATGTTTATGTAATCTAAAAAAAGTCATTCATGGATTAGATCTATAAATTGTTAAGATCAATTATCTCTTGCTATCTTTAATTGAGAGTTTAATAAACATCATTCACTTTCTTCATATTCTCTGTATATAAAATGCAATCTATATTTTCTATATAAATAATTTTACCTTTCTTGTACTGAATTTTAAACGTAAATATAAAGAAGCGTTACGGAGGGAGGAGGTACAAAAAAATAAAATCTTCGCGGATATTAATTTTATTATTAATCCAGTTTACAAAATCTACTTTGATATTAGCAGTAGCACTAATGCTGTCAATAAAGAAATGAACGCAACAAATAAGTTATTGATCAAATATATAAACTGCAAAAAAGTATAGTTAATCAGGTAATATCGAAATGGATAAGAAATAATACAAATTTTGAAAAACGTCTAAATGACCGTTTTAAAGGTTTAAGAAAGTGTTTAAGAAAGTGAGAACTTGGAAGTCAACTTTGTGTCACTTGGGGTGAGTATGTTCTTCATCACTTTGTCCAAATATTGAACGCATTGCAATTTGCGACAAGTACGTCCGCCGTTAAAAATAGTAACACAAATTTTGTTTCCGCGAGGCGGTAATTACCATTGCCCATGTACGATACGAAATAAGCTCGTAACTCTCAGAGCTCGCAAACGACTCTGCGGCACTCCGCCACGCCGCGCGCCGCTCCGGAGCTTAGCAGCAAATCCAACGAGCGTCCTACGGACGCAAACACACTTTTCAACTCGCGTTCGCAATTTGCTTTGCACTTCCAATCTGCTTCTCAGGTAGCGACGAGGTAAACACTCCCGGGAAGGAGAGGAACGAGGTGCAACAACGAGTCCGTTGTTTTCCCCGCTTGAAAGTCCCTGATGTGCTCATTCGAAGGAAGGGTGGGTCGAGAACACGAAAGAAAGAGAGAGAGAGAGAGAGAGAGAGAGAGAGAGAGAGAGAGAGAGAGAGAGAGAGAGAGAGAGAGAGAGAGAGAGAGAGAGAGAGAGAGAGAGAAAACGACTACGTGCGAAAAGAAGCAAGTTACGAGCAACTCAAAGGGTGAGCAATATTTCAACATTATGATATCAGTGAAGAATAGTTTTGTGATAGCCACTTCTTGAATCTAAGAGTGCGATTATGTTGGAGCAGTGATAAACGATAAGAGCGGCGATACTAAAAAAGTAGTAAGAATAAATGCATTAATTTACATGAAAGTGCTTATATAAAGCATATAAACAATTGTAAGGATACAATATGTAACTGTTTATATAAAGCATATAAACAATTACATATATTTATAAATTAATGCATTTATTCTTGCTGCTTTGTTAGTATCGCCGCTCTTATCGTTTATCACTGCTCCAATGCGCGCATAAACGCACCCTAACAAACGAGTTTCATTGTCGGCCACGCGGTTACGCGAGTAACTTACGATGCTCCTACTTCGTAAGCATGAAAAATATGGCATCCAGGTAATCTTTCTTCTTTTTGTGTCGCGCGAGTAGCGTGAGCACATTGTTCCTAAAGAATGCGCGTTCGTTCGAGCAACCACACGATCCCCTCAAACATGCGAAAAGACTTGAAATCCTATCTCGACGAAACGAGAGCCGAATTATTTTAATAAACAGAAACACATACATAAATGTGGTTAATATGATTTTATATTGGTAACTTTGCATTTTTAACATTCGCTATAGCTAGTCTTTAGTATGATTTTATTCCCTCTTTTCTCTTCATTTTTGAAACGGCGCAGTGTGACACACCCGACGGGCATCGCGTGTATACAGGATGCAATTGAGGATATATTATTATATTCTTATAACGTATCTTCTACATAAGGTTCGTAAAGTTTACAAATGCTCAGCTATGTCATTATGAAACATCTGATCGATAAAATGTCACTGACGACGACAAGCTCGTCGATTGACGCTTGAGAGATCGCCTGAAGAAACATGTTTCCGTCAATAATATGTCACGTTGAATAGGAGAAGAATTTAAGATTTCAAAATATTTCACAAATACGATGGATCAAATATCACGGATGAGAATGAATGGTGAACGCACCGATAGAAAAGAAGCAACATGAAAAGATGACAATTTTCCTAGAGACGCTCGGCACTTAAGGCTAGATTGTGCCCGGCTACATCTCATGTTTCAAATCTTAATTCTTCTATAAATTAGCTTGCACATTGGGGAAGCTTTGGACGAGCTGCGTTTTCATTGGATTACTTGCAGAACGCGCGCGCATCTTTGTACTGCTGATTTGAATTGATCGACAGAAGGGAGAAGTGCCCGCGAGTCAGGTAAAAGGTACGCTTGTCACGCAACTAACGACAATAAAGCAAGAATTTGAATTTCTATTAGTTTTTCAACATATTTATATATCATGGAGTATATATAAATTTGTTTCCTTTCAGAAACTGATCACAATAAGCTTTTTTAAATCTGTAGTCTTGTACAAGCATTAAGTGTGACAATGTAACGTTGAAAGTAGCCGTTGCATGTGATAGATTCGTGTATGAACAAAAAACTTGTATGTTATTCTATTGACTACATCTTGAGCTTTCTTATTTTAGTGCTTAAAAAACATTTTATTTTATTTTGTTTTTTATAAGTAAAATAGAATTTCAAAATTTGAAGAAAGAAAGAAAACTCTTAAGAAAAATATAGAGAGTTAAAAGTTTTAAAGCACATTTGCTTGTTTATAGCACCAATATAATATACGATACCACACACAAGAATAGTAAGAAATTATACCTTATATTTATACATATAGGTATATTTTCTAGAGTATTTGCATTTTTCAAGTTATTTGTATTTTAATATTAACATGTATTGCAATAAAATATGTAAGATTAATACATTATTGTTCTACTGTATAATGGACTTTATAATAATAAGTAAAAATATTTATATCAAAATGTACTATATAAAAATATTGTTGCATATTAAAAACCGTTTTGCTGCACGCGAGATGATTTTATTATTTCTGCAATGTTTACAAAATGGTTCTATTTTATATAAAGTGAGGTATGATAACAGAAAGAGAAAAATAAATGCTCTGTCAATAAGAAAAATATTCAAATTTCACTATAATGTGATAAATTATGAATCATAGAGCAGGAATGTAATTTCGCACAAATTGCATTTCGGAATATCGAGACTGATCGCAAGTTCTGACGACACAAATCCACAACGAAATCACGTCTCCTCACTGCAGCGCAACATGTCCCTGTAGGAAAATTGGGAAATTGAATTTTATCGTTTCGTACCGCAAGAAAAAAATATCAGGGCCACTTTGAGAAGCTTATCAGAATCTTCTTCTATTATACGAAAAAAACACCAATTTTTCACAACTTGCTTAAGAATTTTAATAACGACACTTATTATATACCTATTATATTCAATTATCACACATATTATATAAAATTGTTTTGGGTACATTTAATTAAATAGGAAATTGCGCATTCAGTAAACTGATTAAACTACAATAATGCATAATAATAATCCTCAAAAAATTTTATGAATGTATATTAAAAATTTCTGTAGTTATGTTTATTTATATATTAACTAATTTAGAAATTATAATTTTATTCATTATTATAAATTTTTATATTAAAAACAAAGCAAATGAATATTTTTAGGAACAATACGTTGTAGCGCTATGCAACATATATTACGGAATAGCTAAAGCACAAAAATATAGGTATAATAATTTAGTTATAAAAAGAAATTTTTTATTTTATATGTTACTTTTATTCTTATATTTTACAGGATATACATGTACGTACAATAATAATGTTTAAATAAATCAATAACGTAAACAGAGCGCTTTTTATCTATTCCATGCTCCACTATATTTAATACTAGATAAATTATTAAAAAACTGAACACATGTATAATGGTAAATATATCATTTATATACAATATATTAAAATCTATTCGCTCTTTTAATGCAATTATAAACTTAATTATAAACTCGTAGGATTATTATCTTTATGACATTAAGAAAAATAAAGTAAGAAGAAATAATTTAATGCAAAGAGGAAGAATAATTAACAAGTTATTATTGTATGCATTTGCGACATATCATAAATTTATTCTTCTTTGGCACGGGAACAAACAAACGTACGTTTACTATTAAATGTTATGTTTGTGTGCTGAGATACTTAACAAATAGGGAGATGAACAAATAGGCAAAGATAAACGATGCAGTCACGTGCCGACGGCTGACGAATGCCGTCGCATAACGACGATTCCAAAGTTCATTCTTTCAACTGTGCTATATTAATTTCCTTTATGAAAAATACTATTGATATATATGTAATATATTTTGCTTAATTATTACAATGTTGTAATAATATGTGTGTCAAGGCATATAAAGCTAATATTAAAATCTACGTAAACTCTCTTTTTATACATGCTATATATATTTGCGAGAATCCATTGAAGCTTTGATTTTAATCTTATATGTATTTATGTTAGTCGAATAATATATAGATATTAATGCAATTGATTTATAAATATTTTGACAATACACATTCACGCGCGCGCACACACACACACACACACATATAAATACAAATTTATAAAATCTACGGCATAGATAAAACTTATAATAGTACAGTAACTTGTAGTAGAGTGAAAAGTATATATTTATATTAATATTCTCTTTAGAACATTGGGGTAAGGTTTATATTATTCGTTTACTGCAAACATCTTACAAATATTTAATATAAACAAAGCATATTAAAGTATTGCAAATGATTATTCTTCTAGAATTATCTAATAATAGGAAAACATTTAACAAAATTGTACATGTTTTATAGGTTTTTGAAAACATTTAGATTGTTAAATAGAAGAAATAAATACAAGTTTTTTAATATACAAATAGGGAATTTTTTATTAGATAACTTCTGATATTACTTGATATTTATATACTATAATCAGGGTTTATAAGACATATGAAATATGACACTTCCTCATCTTATAGTTGCAGAAATATTTAAGAGATCAAGGCACTTTAAAGAATTTAATTTGCTCTTTATAAATAACAATAAAAAAATAAATTTTAACAAGTCTGATTGATAAATATTTTATCAAGTTCTTATAAGATATTTATAATTTCTTTCCGAACAAGCTTATGATAGGATAGAGATTGTACATCATTAAGTTATGAGACGTAGGTACTACAGTAGGATGTAATCATATGTAATGAATAATATTTTTATGGAATTTACTATATGAAACAAATTTATTAAAAATTATTGTGCAAAAGATACGAGTTGTGTTGAGAAATTGGAGGGGGGATATAAATGCTACTTATTCTGTGCAATCTCGGTATTTAGATAATTCAATATCAAAAAATCAACTAAGAGTCTTAAGGTTGTCGCGTGTTAACCGTACCGCAAATTTCTCAATATTTCTCAGCAAAATCACACCTTTCTCCAATACACCACACCAAACGTTTCAGATTTTCATATTTATGACATATTCCATTATGCTTTCTGGAGTTCGAGTGGAAGCACCCGCATTGAAATCCCAATGGACAAAAGTTGCGTGTCGTCGACGACATGTCCAAACATTGTCGAGAGCAGATGTCTCGTTCGCCTCTTTACTACCGCGTCGCGTCGCGTCGCGTCGCGTCGCGTCGCGTCGTTTCATTCAGCAGCGCGCTTGCGTAGTGCCAAAAGTTTTTGAAATACGCCAAAACGCGTTTTAACATCTGTAGAAACTAACCGGCCGCTTTTCCCACCGATATCCAATCGCCCGTTCCTTGCTTCCGAAAAATTTTTGAATCTTTTCTTTAATTCGTATACCATTCGTATCATTTTTTTTATATCTGCAGTATATCTAATATCTGATGATGTATATCTGTATATTAAATTTCTATGAAGGAAAGCATGCGTGAAGCATCGTGATAAAGTCTTACAAGGTGCTTAAATGTGGCAGTGCGAGCATAATAAATTGAGGAGAAAAACAAAGAAAAAAAAACATAAAAGAAACGAAACGTACCGATATGGCAGCATATCCTTGTATCGGGCGTCAATCGGCGGTGCCCTCGTGATTCATCCAGGTATAGGAAGAAGAGATAAAGGAAGAGGAAAAAGAACAAGGAGAGGAAGTATATTAACGCTGTGTAAACTGCGTAACCTGATGCCACGTACTGCTGGCAAAAAACTAAACGCAGAAAAGAGCAAAGCCTGTCGAAGGGCGTGATCGTAAACTATTTCGAGAAGCATGCTCCTCGTATGGACCCTTTCCCTCTCTTCTTCCTTCCTTCTTCCCTTTGCCTTCTTACTCTGTCTCTCTCATTTAAATCCACTTTTCTCCGGTTTGATCTCCGTTTAATTCTTCCCTTTCCTTCTCTTTTCCCTGCAGACATTTCGTTTCGCTCACTCATTCGCGTTCTTCATCTTCCTTCTTCATCTGTCTCACAACCTATATGTCTTTCTTCGTCTATTGCAAGCGCACTTTGCGCGAATTGGTATTACAGCGGTACACCTCTCGAGGACAATCCCCTCATGCATGCATTTACGCGCGCTGCACATTTCCGCGCGTTGGTGTGTATCCGCGCGCGCGCTCGAACGTACACGCGAATGCGGATGCTAATGCGTGCACGAGAGGCGGAGATGGTAACCACGTAAATTTTGACAAAGATGGAACATATTGGTAGCGGAGGAGAAAAAGGGACATAAGGAAGGAGAAAAAAATATAAAACAACGAGAGAGAGAGAGAGAGAGAGAGAGGGAAGAGAAGTGAGAGTAATCGAAAGAGGGAAAGAGACAGAAAGAAAGAGGCAGGCTGCGTCCTGAGGCTGCACGCTGAGAAATCATTAAAAAAGTCCGAAAACAAAGGAGAAGGGGCGTGCCTGCTGCCAAGATGGCCGTACTACTGGAGAAGGCAGGAGCTTTTAATTAATGCAAAAAAGTGCGGAGTGGGGCGGTAGAGCACCGGCAGGGGTGACGAGAACCCGCGAGAAGCGCCTCCCGATTCTAATTTTTGCGAATTCTCCTCCCGTCTTTACCGCTATTCCGAATTTAATATATCTGATGTTTCTACATATTTTCGAATTAAAGTCAAATAGAATTTTTGGAAGAGCATTATAATTGTAAATGACGAAAAATCAAAGATCGCGCAATCTTAAACGTGACTCCAATGGGCAATTTTCTTGCGTAGATTGTATAATTGTGTGTTTGTACGTGCGCACCAACCATTCAAAAGGGTTACCAAGGTTGGTGAAGATATATGTATAAACATATATGAGCGCATTTATAATAATTTCGACTACTGATTATAACGGTACAGACATGCAAAATGCTTAAAAAAAATTGAAAGCAATATTTAGAAAAAAGTTAATAAAGAAATGCAAGAGGCTAAACTTTATTCAAATTTTTATTGATCTTAAAAAGAAATAGATGGTGTCGTAGATTTTAAGAACTGAAAAAGGAATTAATTAGTCTTGCATTTAAAATTAATTATTGTCTGATTATATACAGTAAATTTACATGTATACTGCAGAGTAAACTTAACATCTCTTATAAGGCCAGTTTTCAATTAGTCGCTTAAACTGAACTTTAGCTAAACTCACTCTTCGTCTTTTTCTAAAAGGGATAGTTAGAAAGAGACAAAGAGTGAGTTAAGCTAAGATTAAAGTTAAACGAATTGAACGACTGCTTGGACCTAAGGGAATTTTCTAAATAAATAAAAACGCAATGTTTCATTATGTCAATTTTTTAAATAAAATACAGTTCCTATAATTTAATATTCTGAGTATGATTTTTCGCGACGATACACGAGAAGAAGCCCTTCGCGTGGAGAATCTCTGGCGTTTCTACAAGAATCAACATGGAAGAGAGAATGTGGATTACTATGGCGGCTTTTGGTTCGCACTGCGCCTCGTCTTGCGAAGGCGAGGCCACCCTGCGCACCGTTGGAAAACGTGATTATCGGATTTAAATGTCAAATGGCGAGGGTCGCGATTACTCAAGGATCCGAAACTATGTACGAGGCTGGGCGGGTGCGCGTAAATCGCTTCTAAATAACGAGCTAACGAGCCGACTTACGAGGGAATTCTTCGTCCGCGGTGAACGGTGACTTCGGCGACGCCGAGGGTGCCGCGACGTGAACCATTTGCATGAAGCCGTCGCAAGCGACTTCTGACTTTTGTTCTGGAATTTTCAGTTTTATCAATAAACATTTTTCAAATATGGAATCAGATTTTATTATATCTTGGTATTGGTTTAATTATAATTCTGAAATTATATAAAAACTTGCACCAAAATTCTCTTTTTTTTTTCACTTATATTGTACGATAATAATGTAATTCAATTATTTCTGTATAGAGCAGAATCTAATGCCGCAATGTATTAAGTATTGCATGAAATACCCTTACACTACCGGCCATGCAAAAGTTTGGATCTAGCATTAAAAGGCTAGATCCGCTAGATATTATTAAGAAAATTACTTTTATTGATGTAGTTTGTATTTAAATTAGAGGTAATTAAATGATTATTTTATAATACAAAAACCATAGAAATTTAAGTTTAAAAAAATAAGTTGAATTTAACACACTGTTAACAAAAAAACTATTAAACTTTTTTTTTCATCAAAAAATGCTTTCTCTCTCTCTGTCCATCATCCGCTAGGGAATTATGGCAACAGTTGCAGAATACCATTAATAAATTAGTAGAAAAAATGTCACGACTCGTATAATTTCGTATTATAAAATTTAATAATTATTTACCTCTAATTTAAATACAAACTACAATAAAAGTAAAATTTTTTAAATATCTATAGCCTTTTAATGCAATGTATCCAAACTTTTGGCCGGCAATGTATCCAATATAGATTGATTTTGAGCACAAAGAATAATAATTGCTTGAGCGCACAAAAGTGCATTTAGTTTTATATTATTTTTACAAGTATCGTTAAATGAAAAGATTATTTTACGAATAACTTAAAAACAGTTTTACGTTGCACAAAAAGTAGTTTAAAACTGTTTAATGCCAAAAAGATATTTATGATTTTAAATGTTTAATGCAAAAAGGATATTTAGAATCTTCGTTATGGCTTTGTGTTTGATGCTCTCGTTCTCTTAACTATCAAATATTGATCTTATAGTCTAGCTACAGGCTAACGTTCCAATGTTGTTTCTGGATCATCCAATCATAAAACTCATTTTGGTACAATGGAGAACGTGAGCAATATTAATAACTTATACCGCTGAAGATGGCTCGATCTTGAGCCGAAACGTATATACGGATGTGTAATTGATAGCGAGAAATATAAGTCAGTGAACCTGATAATTTACGCAAAAAAACCGCGTCTGACTCTCATAGCCCTCTCCATTATTGATGTTTAATTTCGAGAGCCCTAAATTAATTTTTTATTTGATATTTATAATATTTAGCATCAGTATTGTTATATACACATACCTATAGCGCTATACTCATATAATGTATATACATATAAACACACATGTCGAACAACCCTTAGGATTGTTACTCGTGAGATATTTGCAAGGATAATGCAGCAATGGTGGGCAAATCATGATTCTTGTAGGCGTTCCACTGTCCTCCATCTTTTTTCTTCTTTTCCGGAGGCAAACGTTCACCGAATTACAGGCCCTCGTCTTTGACATACGTACGAAAGGGGGGAGGGATTGCTTCACATACCCGTGTTCAATTATACGTGCGCGCCGAAGGGAGCGCAAAGGGGGTGGTTAAGTTAGGGCTGCGCCTAGAGTGAAAGAGTCTCGACCGAAGGGTTGCCAGACCGGAGCCATTAGTAAAAAAATGTTTTCCGAGGGGTCCTTTCGAGTATGGGACGTAACGTAAACTCTTTAAAAATATGGCGAAACGACGAGGGTTATAAAGTTATAAATGACTTACGGGTCTAAATTGAAATCATAATGACGAAATGGCGGGGTATTGCATTGTGGTTTATGAGTAATATGAGTATGGCAAAGTAGTAAAGAGTTTCCCGTTAAAAAGGCAAGACAAAACAAGAAATGGCGAACATAAATGGTAATCTTACTTTTCGATGATTTTATTTTAATACTCTTATATTATAGAACAATGACAAGAATCAATTTAAGAAAATCTTTAAAAAAAAACATACGTTTTATTTTAAGAAAAATAAGAGTGTTATTTTTTGTCTTCTGCAGCTAGGGAAAAAAATTTAACTAAACTAAAAGAGAATTTTGCCGCCACTTGTAATAGTTTCCGAATATATAATGCATCAAAATTCAAATTATAGGCTCAGTTTGGATGAAAATCCAAGTATAAATAACGGGCTAAATAAGAACTATGGCGCTGTTGATGGTGCGCAAGTTTTTATTAATCATTTATTTAAACATATAATTTTTTCAACGTTAATAACTGTGTGCCGACCAAATTGTCAGACTTACAAAACAGCAACCGTTGGAGTGGTAAAAATCCCTTCCTTTCTCCCATAATTAAATCGATTTGATTTAACTTTTAGATGCTACCTATAACTGGCTATATATAATTTCAATCGTATATAAATAATGTATCGCTTTACGTAGATCAACTTGAGTAATAATGTGTGTGTGTGTGTGTGTGTGTGTGTGTTGATAAATAATAATTAGACATTATTTACTCGATCATATATGACGATTAATCGTAAAATTTTTTATAATCATTGTAACCGACACATATATTCGTTTAATCTGTTATATTGAATATCATATATAGCTTCAGGTATTAAGAATACTGCAACGAAGATGGCAGCTAACAGTGCATTACTTTGGCATTACTTTTCTGCGACAATCATATATATAAGCTTTGACAAAAATTAAAGAAGAGAACAAAGCGATATCACGAATAAAAATTTTACCGTGTTCTTGAGGTAAGCATCATTATCCGGCCAACACGCGTTGCGAAAATAATAATGGCGCGCTCTCGCACTCGACATATGCGCATAAATCCATTATTAAAATTTATCGCCTTTACGGAGGTACCGGACTGACAACTTTATTTCAAACCCTACCAACGTGCATATGGAGGCTCCATGAATCTGAGAGCTGCATTAAAATCGCGCCATCCATATGCCATTGCTGTTCTAATCGCAGCTATTATCGTAACGGACACGTTCAACACTTCTACCCGCCGCCTTATGTTTATTTCCCACCCTTCTCGAGATACCTCCCATTCCATTCTCTCCGGTTTGGCAATATTAAACCAGACACTCAACTTTCAAAAAGAAGACCGACAGCAATAGTGCTCTTTCGTGCATTTACATTTATGCGCACCTCATTGCGTGGATGATACACGATGCAAATGAAACGTTGACAGCAATTGACTCATTTCTTTTTTTTTTTTGGATGGAAAGCCTTATTATAAAAATTTTTAGAAAGTTTTCCTATAAAGTCAATTGTTTATTTAATTTTATTAACTTTATTAAATTGATGAAAAGTACTGTCTTTACGTAGAAATGACATAATATTGAATAATATAAAAAAAATATTAAAATCAAAATTTACACGAAAAAAACAGTATGGTTGACTCAACTAAATTCTGGTTAGCACAACCAGATTTATGTGTGAGTCAACCATATAAAGGTTAGCACAACCAGATTTATGTGTAAGTCAACCATACTGTTTTTTCTGTGTAGTTTTATCATAAAATGCATGGCCAGCAATTTTATAATTATTACGTTTAAAATAAATATTTTATTTATGAATACTCAAATTAAATTAATTATATCTAATCATCTACTTTATTTAAGATATCAGAAACAATTTTGACTTTAATAAAAATTAATGTGTAAGATAATATAAATTGTTTATTAAAATGTTTGTAAACATTAGTAGATAATTCTTATCGCATACAATTAAATATCTACTTTTATTTAAAATTTAATAAATGTGATAAATAGAGTGTATTAAACTGACAATAGTTATTGCCCTGTGTGATTCCAACATAAAGATGTACTTTTATATGCTCAAAGATTTACGTAAAACAGAGATATTCTATACGGTATTAAAGACAGCATTAGTGATAACGAGATTACTTAAAGAAATAAATGTCTCGGTAAGAAAACCAAGAAAGCACGAGAGTTTAGTTCGGACGAAGAAAAGGAACGAAGGGCGCCTTCATTCGCGAGATATCGAAGAGTACAACACACAATTTTCTCCGGACCACTAGCCCGCTACAAAAGATGTCTTCTGCTCCTGACAAGCATTCAGTGAAAACCCTCCTTTCCGTGCGGTACGGGGTACGGGGAAAATTCGTGTGGAATCGAAAGGACATCGGCCGCAGGATACACGCTGCCACGATAGCACCCTTAGTATCCACAGACGGGGATACGCGACAATGGTGAGGACGCGCAACGACTTTTCCGTAGCCTTTGACAGTTCTAAGCCAGAAATACTGGGTGTTCCAGTGATACCGACGCAAGCAAACTTTATAACGAATACTTTAACTTATATTTAATTTTCTATTACGTATTTGAATTACATTGAGATATTCTGCAGTGTAAACTTGTAAAACTGACGTAGCTGTGGGCCATTTTGTCGCCGTTAATATTTCTGATTTTTTCTTCTTCTTATCTTTCAATAGCAAATTGTTCTCCTTGTTATTACAATATAACAAATGTAAGAAATAAATTATATTTATTTAAAATTATCCTTTGTTTGCTTGAAATATTTACAATAGAGATTAAAATTTATTTAGCATATTTTACACTCTGAGGCGCTTGTATACTTCGATTTTCATTAGACACCTTGTATATCATTTCTGCTCTCATTTTATTTCCGTCCTTGTCACCGTGTTTCTTCGGCTTTCATTCACGTAGATAGACTCCTCCAGAAAATTGCTGATCAAAATTTGAGCAATTTCTCAAATGGATTCTTTCTTGATAAGAAATCAATCAGTGATAATTTAAAAAGCGGTAATTATTTAGATTAACTTACCACCCTCGGATGACTTTGACCTTGACATATGTTGTCAAGGTCATCCTCCTGAGTGACCTTCAGAAGTTTTAGTTCGCGCGTTTTTTATTAAAAAGTTATAAACAAAAAAATTTTTTAAATATAACAATTATTTTGAGTATTTAAAGGCATAAGCGACTAATATGTATGTAGAAATATAGTACATGTGTGAACGAAAGAAAGTTATTTAAAGCAGTGAATTGTTGATATATTGAACAGTCTTTTTGTTAAAGCAGAGAATAGTTGGGGTATAAACTAGTATATATACCTACAATTTTATATATTAGAAAGCGTAAATATAAAGTATATTCTCTGCTTTAAAAAGCATAAACTGTTATCTGCTTTATTTAAAGCAGTGAATCGCTGATATATTGAACAGTCTTTTTGTTAAAGCAGAGAATAGTTGGTATAAAACTGTACAATTAAAGATAGTTTACAATTATAATCATACAATTATGGTTAAAGCAGAGAATACTTTATATTTTGCTTTCTAAGACATAAAATTGTATATATACCTTTCTATACCAACTATTCTTTGTTTTAACAAAAAGACTGTTTAATATATCAGCAATTCACTGCTTTAAATAAAGCAGATAACAGTTTATGCTTTTATTAAATTAAAGCAGAGAATACATTATATTTATGCTTTTTAATATATAAAATTGTACATATACTTTTCTATACCAACTATTCTCTGCTTTAACAAAAAGTCTGTTTAATATATCAACGATTCACTGCTTTAAATAACTTTCTTTCGTTCATACATGTAACTATTTCTACATACATATTAGTCGCTTATGCCTTTCAATACTCAAAATAACTGCTATATTTTTTAAACTTTCTTTGTTTATAACTTTTTAATAAAAAACAAGCGCGGGCTAAAATTTTCTGAAGGTCACGCAGAAGGGTGATCTTGATAACATATGTCAAGATCATAGGTGGGTGGTAAGTTAATCTAAATAATTACCAATCATTATTTTAAAAGTCAAAATGTACCTAGTTTGTTATTTCAATCAACTAAAGTATTTACAGCTTTCTATAATTAGATGTATTTTTTGAATGTTTTACTTGCATTTTTATATAATAAATATATTTACAGTAATTTATTACTCAATACTGTAAAGTATTACAATTTCTTATTTGAGCTCTTATAAAAGAAAATTCTCTCCTTTTAATAATAAATGATATGTTTCCAATATGTAGATATTATATATTTGTTTAAATAATTAAATGATGTTTAAATAATTTTTTGTTATTTTGACCAATTAAATTTTTGTAACACTAACACCCAGTTACGGCTTTGTTGCCCTTTGTTTTAATCATTGATTTTCAATCATTTAGGCCTTCTTATAGACTATTAAATGATTCATTTTTCTATTTAAACTTTTTCAACTTCTATCTTTACAATTAAATAATTACTTAAAATAATTGCATTAATATCATTATTGTCAAATCTTGTGGATTAAATAAAGATTTTATCTGTATAATTTTATCTTGAAATCATATATAAGTTGACGATTAAAGTTTCGATATTTTAGCTAAAATATATCGCAAAGTTATACATTATGCATTTACCACAAATCTGCGTTTTTTGTAACAATAAAAAAAGATGATATAAGAAGAGGAATAAAAGAAACCATAATGGCTTTACTGTTTGCAGGCAACGGAGCATACAGCCATTTTCTATCACGAGTTAGCTCGTTAGTGTTTAAACGTAATTGCATCACTCGTAACTACCGTGTCCCGAGGGTGGTCGAACTGCCTTACGAAGTCGCGTGAGTCATTTTGATTGGATCCAGAAATTAAGGGTGGCAAAATGGCGACCATGAACGTGCTGATGAAAATGCCTTTGGCAACAAATCGTAACAATAATACCGGAATATTGTATGTATTAATTTTATGTTTCCCATAATGAAAGTTCCACATTATTTCAGTTATAGATATTTGTAAAATTTATGTAATATACAGAGGGGGTGTATATATACAGGATGTCTTAAAAAGGTCAGGACACCGAAATATGTAAAAAATATAAATTTTACAAAAAAATGTTCAAATAAAAGTTGTAAAGTTTAAAAATATGTCTTTACTGATCTTATCGGCTTGATCTTAGGTATGGTGTTAAGTTAGGTCAAGTCATCAGGGTTACCTTAAATTTTTTTAATTAAACCCTATTTTTTATTGCATGTTCTTGTAGTCCTTGTCGAGACGTTTTCAAAATACTATAATAGAGCTCTGTTTCGTTAAGAATTTCTTGAGATATTTTGAATTTTGTTATGATATTTTTAACATAAAATATAAAATATCTTGTAAAGACTTTTTGAGATGACTTTACCTTGATACTTTTATACCTAGGTACATAGAATAATGAAAGAAATTAAACAATAATGTTAATCTTTACATTTGCATTTTCCAAAATTGAATGCGTCTACAATAAAATGCAATCAAATTTTTTAAAATAATTTTTTCTGTTTTTTTTTTACAACAATCGATTTGTTTCATTATTCTACGTATAAAAGTATCAAGGTGAAGGCTAATGGCAGAAAGCAAAACGTAGACCCTTACGTCTATCATAAACGTGAACGTAAAGCAAGACAGAGAAAACCGTAAACGTTACTACGTAAGTCGTGAAAAGCTATCGTGTCAAGCCTTACGTATATAGTTACGTTTACAGTTTTCTCTGTCTTGCTTTACGTTTGCGTTTATGATAGACATAAGAGCCTACGTTTTGTTTTCTGCCATTAGCCAAAGTCATATCGAAAGTGAATACTTTACGAGATATTTCATATCTTATATTAAAAATGTCATGAAAAAATTTAAAATATTTCAGGAAGTTCTTAACAAAAGATAGCTTTATTATAGTGTTTTGAAAACGTCTCGACAAAGGCTATACAAGAATATTCAATAAAAAATAGGGAGTCCAGTTTAAATAATTCAAAGACAATCTTGACGATGTCACCTAAGGTCAAACTGATTAAGTTAGTAAATAGATCTTCTTAAACCCTACAACTTTTATTTAAAACATTTTTTATAAAATTTATATTTTTTGACATATTTCGGGGTTTCAATTTTTTTGAGACACTGTATATATGTATATAAATATATATTACATTATTATTTGAATTAATAAGATATTTTTAATCAAATATAAATGCATATACATTAGAGGGTAAAGAGAAAAAATTTTTTTTTGAATTCTTACATGCCCGAGGGTGGGAAAGTGCCATTAGATGTAAGAATAATATTTGTAAAGTTTTATACTTGATAGGGGTTTATCTTCGGCCTCCAACTTTTATTTCAAAATTCGTACGTCAAAAATATTTACTTGCGAGATTGTATCTGGCATTTATATTTTTTACAGCTCTTAGCTCTTCAAAATTTATGTGATTAACCAGACTTCACCGCGAGGAGTTAGCTGTAAATTAAAGTCCATTTTTATAAAGGACGCCGAACAAGACCACGGGGAAAGAATTTCGGTTAAGTTGTCTAAAACTCCTTAGTAAAAAAAAAAGAAAAATTTTGGCGCAAACCAGAGGTCGACATGTTGATTATTTTTTTATGCTCTTTTTTACTTAGGAGTTTTAGACAACTTAACCGAAAGGTCTTTTTCCGTGGTTTGGTGCGGCGCCCTTTAAAAAAATGGATTTCGATTTACAGTTATCTCCTAGCGGTAAAGTCTGGTTAATCACATAAATTTTGATTAGCTAAGAACTGTAAAAAATATAAATGCCAGATACAATCTCGCAAGTAGACATTTTTCTACGTACGAATTTTCAAATAAAAGTTGGAAGCAGATGAACCCCTATCAAGTTAAAACTTTACAAATATTGTTTTTACATCTAATGGCATCTTTCCCACTCCCGGGCATATAAGAATTCAAAAAAATTGTTTTTTCGATCTACCCTAATATACACATATAGTGTAATAATAATCGAAAATAGTGTCTACAAAATTTTTTAAATCATAAAACAGAGCATACAAAAGTAAATGTGATTTACAGATTTATATTGATAAAAACTTTTAATCAAAGATGAAAAATAGGAAATTTAGGTAATATAAATTTAGAGATCGTTGATATAATAAGCATCAACGGCGATAACTACCTATAAATGGGACGAAAGGCGAGGTAGGGATGCAGCGATATATACATTATACATACATATATCCACAAGACATCTTGATATTTTATCTTATTTGATTATTTACACATTGAACCAGCTTTATCAAATTTATTATCAATTTTTGGCAAATGGCAATTTTATCTTGACGCTTCGGTCGTTTCGGTCACCCATCCTTTTTCGAAGTAGGGTAACTCCATTTCTGTCTCCAGTCGGCCGGAAGTCTTGCGCAAATGGCTGCTCAACCATTTCCGCACGAAAAAGAAATCAAATGAACGCATGATGGTTGCCGTAAGGGAAACCGAGGGGATCGACGAGGGTTTCAGGATAATGCGTTTAAAGATAGGTAGCAAGGAAGAGGTAAGAGTCTCCCTCGGCACTCTCGACGCACCCTTCTGATCTGACAATTTTGCAAAATGTTTCATCATTTTTTTTCTTTATACAATACCTTCTTTGTCGATAATCTGCGAAACATCGGCAAAGATCAATCACGCCAAAAATCATATTCACATTGCAACGTGCAATGTCGGAGATGTCGATGCTAGATCGGTCACAAGATTATGTGATCAACGGATTAAAATATCTAGCCACCCTTCTCCTAAACTATCTTAAGTCCGCTTTGTGAACTTTGTTATCTCTCGTGTATTTATCTAACTTTACGCACAATATTTTTTATTTAAAAAAAAGTAGAAATATGTAGAATTGTGTGTACAATAAGTTTTCTTATTAAATAAAAAATTTTAAACAATACACATATCTGTACCTCCCTTCCCCATTAACATACGTTATTATTCTTATAATTGCATGAGGAAAATTGTACTTAATTATGTTTGTACTTTTTCCAAACTGCAAATATTAAGAAAATAATAATATAATGACATAATTAATTAATTAATTATTGATAAGATATTTATATATGTATTTTGCTCGTTGCCTTTTTGACATTTTTTATATTTATTTATAAACGTGCATATACAATAATTTTTTGTAGATCTAGCCTTATATCAATTTTCGATAGTGTGTGCGTGTCTGTGTGTGTAACAATTTTCAAAGGTGAATATATAGGTATATCATATATATAATTAAAAGTCGGAAAAAATTAAATAGAAACATATATCCCATGTATGCAGAGTAAAAGCATACCTTATTTTATTTCACATTTTAGTCGGATTTCCTCGGGGGTCTTTGCGCTGATGCAAACTATCAACCCTTTACGAATTCCATAGATGGTACCATCCTTGAGAATCTTCAACTATCGAGAGCTCCTAGGAGAGTCTCCCTAACGTTTCCTTGCTATCCCCCCCCCCCCCCTTCACGAAAGATACGGCTTGCCATAAGAAGGGAACGAGAATGGAAATGGCCGATTCGCGTACACAGGTAAATAAGTGCGCGCGTGAACGACACACGTGTGCACCCATGAAAGGGGTTGGTGCCAAGGGAGGAGAGTACCATGGACATGGACGGGGGAATGAGGGAATACAGGGAAAGAAGTGGGAGGAGAGGAATATACCACGAACGACAGCCCCAACCGGGAATATTCATATTCCTATTCCTGATGTTGGCACAGCCTGCGGGACAGACGTGTTCAGGGCCGTGACACTCCGCCCGCAGTGAAAAAAAAAAGAGTGAGTCGACAATGCAACTGGGGTTGCGATTTAAATGCACTCGGCGCCGATTGGCGGATGAGCGGGGTGATGGGCGTGGCCCCGACGGTGCCTTATGATTTTATATGTAGCCTCTTGATAGCATAGCATTTCCCCTTCGCAGCCTCGCCGCCGGTCCATCCATCCGCCGACGATGTTTCCCCCTAACCCCCTCTTTGGGTGTACCCCTCGCCCAACCGCCCTTCCTCCCTCCCGCGCTCCTGCCTAGTCTTCTGTGGCCCCCCTTCCACCATTCGCTCTTTCGTCGCGCGAACCCCTCGTTGCAGCCGCCTACATTCGGACGAATGCATAAAATGCACGTAACTGTGAGGAATCGCCTGCCTCGAGTATAACGTACATAATAGATGCGGAAACGCCTGGCAGCCTCCGTTAGCCGTCAAGCGGAGGAGGTGGCGGAGAGGCGCGATGGGTAAAATGGGAAAAATATTTTTCCGAGACGCGGACGTTCTCTCTCACAGATACGCGCGCAGCGTCTTCACTGCACTCAGACTTTACTTGCGTCCGCTCTCCCTCGAGAGCGAGAGGTCCAGTCTTTTTTAGACTAACATCAAGGGAAGGTACGGAGGTGTCCCCCTCCAATCTTGATGAGCTTTTAATATGTTGTTGTGTAGACAAAAATAAGAGATACGTATTGTTTTATACGTGCCCATACGTGCATGAAAAACCCTTTCGAAAAAAATCGGTTTTTCTCTTTTGGACCAAATATCTCCGAAACATAAGAGATATGTGTGTACAAAGGCATTTGTGATTATTTCTCAAAAATGGTTTATTGTAATATAACTTTATCATATATGGTTGAATTTGTAAAAAAATTACCTTCTATTTAAGGATAAAAAAATTTTAAAATTTTGAAAAAAATGTATTGGTGGCGGGGGTATGTTTAAAAATAAAAGAAATAAAAAAATTATTTTGTTATTATTTTAAAATACTTTTAAAGCCATTTAATTTCCATTTTTGAAAATCTTTTTATCTTTTATAGTTTCGGAGATATTTGGCCCGAAAGAAAAAACCGATTTTTTTCGAAGGGGTGTTTCACCCCCTAAACATGCGTATAAACACGTATAAAAAAATACGTGTCTCTTATTTTTGTCTAGACAACAACATATTAAAAGCTCATCAAGATCGGAGGGGGACACCTCCGTACCTTTCCTTGTAATTGTGCAAACGCCAAATCTGTTCTCGCGCCAGTCATGTCGTCTTCGAAGCTATTAACGCTATTAACGCAAGCATTCGCTACCAAAATTAGTACTCTATCTGTACAATGGAGAGAACGCATAGAATGGCATAGATGATTTGCGGGATACTTGTAGTTGTACCTAAAAAGCACTTATTTTCACATGTAACAAGAACAAAGAATCACAAAATAAATTAACAAGAGTTCCATATTCTACTATTATTAATAATAGCAATGAAGTTTAATATTTTTCAAATGGTATTAAAAAGTGGCAGATTGATATGCTAGATGAAATTGTAATCGAGTTTTACACGACTCTACTAACTCTAGGTACTGCACTGAAAAAATTTTATTATTTGCAAAAAAATTAATTTTAGTTTCCTTAATTCAAAGATGTATTAGGTAGATTTGAGAAAACATTTTTCTGAATTTAAAATATTTTCTCAAATCTACCTAATATATTTCTTTGAATTACGTAAACTAAATTCATAGAAATGACAAATCTTTGATTAAATATAGATACCTATAATATAGAGGAAAGTTTCCTATTATGAGATAGGTTCCTAATATGCGATAGCGCGGAGGTTTCTGCTATACTAATAGGCCTTATCAATTGGTTCCATCATAAACTTATTGCCCTTGGGGTAAAATTTATTCATTGTTTGATCGTGCGTGTAGTCGTTGTAGAGAAAGAAATTGTGAAATTGGATGTTGTCAAGTGCCGTGGATATGAGACTTTAAACCTTGTTTATTATATAATTAATAAATATTTGGCAATGAGTTCTGCATGCAGCGATAGAGTAAGGTCGTGTTAATAAAAAAAATACGGGATATATTGAGTTGCTCAATTGTAGAGATTAGATTTGGTGATCGCGAAACCGCAAGGCGTGGGGCTCGTAACATGAGATACTCAGGGTACTCCTGGGTTGCTGGAGTATGAAAGTTATTGTACAGTAATAAAATAAGAGAAAATACTATATTAACGTTAAGGGAAGGTTTACACGAAATTATAAGTGTGTGCTGACCGTGATTTGAGGGGAAAGGGTGGAGGGGGCAGATTAGGTACAATATTGGGTATAAGTGTGTTTACAATTGTTGCAAATGTGCTTCTCCATTACATTTGTCTTTCAGAAATTTTAAATAAAGTTTTCTAATTGCAATATGATGTATTTTGCATTTTATTGGAGATTTCCCGGGGTCTCTCATATTAAGAGCCCACTTTTTCGATTTTGCCGAAAGCTCATTTTTTACATTTTTTTAATTTTCAAAAAAATCAATGTTTAAATTAAATTTTACATTTTAGCATCTTGAAGCTTATTAAATTCCCTTCAAAATTACCTACTATATTTTTCAATTCTGCCCATAGCCGGCAATCACACAAAATAGATGTGGTATCTCGTAATCGGAGACTTTCCTCTAATAACAAATTAATTATAATTATTTGATTAGCAATAATGCAAACAAAAATCAAAATTTATGTTTTAGACAATTTAATATAGCTTGCATTTCAATTTACTCCAGGAAATTATACAAATCTCACACATATTTTAGTTCTAAAATGTAAATTCTTAAGAGAGTCTATAACTCTATAATGAGTATACATGTATATATATAATACAGTTAATAAAATTTGTACTGTAAATGATAATAATAAAAAAATATTTTTCAGAAGTCATTAATTTTCGGTAACTCGCAGAATGAATGGGCTTTTATCTCGAGAACTCGAACGGTAGCAGCATTCGTCACACTGAAAAAAGGTTTTGGTTATAATAACCAAGGCTTGGTAAAATAGCTTCAACTAAACGGTTTAGTGATTATGACAAAATATTTTGTCATAATCACTAAACCGTTTAGTTGAAGCTATTTTACCAAGCCTTGGTTATTATAACCAAAACCTTTTTTCAGTGCAGAAGCTGAAACGGGAATCCAAGAGAGAATCTGCCCGGAACCTTCGGCGCGAGAAAGCAACAAAAGTTGGACCGATCGAACATTCAATGAGGAAACGACATAATATCGTAATGGATTTCATGGTTGTGAAGGACTCCGTTCTTTCCTCCTAAGTCCTAATGGTCACCGCAATATGATCTTTCGACCGATATACGTATAGCATCACAGCGATCGAGTGGCTTCGACCATCGTGGCACACGATGCAGATTGCAAGTTGAGAATTATAAATAGATAGCGGGTAGAGCAAAGAACCCTCTCGTTCTCCTTCCGTTTAGCTGCTTCAGCACATTAATATTCATAGCGAGAACCCAGCGTCGTGTGCTCGTATGCCCAGTGTCGCTGTCTCAATTCCTCCATCGCGATCGCGGTGCATTTTGGCCGTCATCTCTGCGCTGCGCCGACACAGTGCAACTGCGTTTTCAAAATTTCTTGAGCACGCGAGGTATACAAACACGTCCCCCGCCCTTATTCTGACCAGAATATGATAAAATTGCTGGCCTGGCAGAAAGGGATTATATAAGGATAATTCTCGAGTGTTTTCGGAGATCACGGCGGAAGAAATTCTTCCCCGACGTAGACAAGTTTTTACAGTATTATGCTGCGAGTCACTCTCAAATTGATCGATGAAAAGTGTTACGATTTAATTCTAATATAACATTGTACGGATGTCATGTAAGAACATAATAAGCGCTTTCCATTTACACTCAAGTGAGCCGAGTTACTCAGTTATGTGCGAGTACTTTAGACTCAGAATACTCAGATAAAACGTCAGTTGTTTAGTGAATAAAAGGAATTTACCTACTTACTTTGGTGACAAAGCTATCGCATAACAATACAAAAGTTCATATAATCTCACTTTTAATGTGAGTCTAATTGTAAGCACGGTCTCGATTGTGAATAAAAATTCACTTGAATCTCACTTGCCATCAGCATCAAAAGGAACGTGCATTCAACTGATGAGTTATGACGTCGCCAGTGAGAATTAACTGAGTTTTGATGTAAATGGAAAGCTATTAATAATAAGCAGCTCGTATTATTGAATGCACTTTCAACTTGAATTGTTCGAATAGTAGATATTAGAGACATACATGTATACAATTTTGATATATATATATATATATAAATAATATTTTAATAAATATTATATTTGGGATACTTTTTTTTTATAGTGACAATTGTGTTGTGTTTTCTTTCTATTATAATATAGTTTCCGTTTAATACTACAAAGAAAGTAATGCTTTATTTAAATTATCATAAAGTTTAGAGAAGCTGCGTTAAAACAATTATTTTAAATGCAGTTTGTAACGTGTATACAAATTCATTGTCAGATTTTACATCCCCCTCTTTTACTGACAATTTTTTTTTCTACAAAAGCAAGAGCAAAAGTAGCGTCGCATGTCTAACTAGCATGCTTCTCCATGTATGACACTACACGCGTCGAGGCTACTAGAGTAGGAGTGCTACAAGATTCTCTCTCCAGGTTTGCTAGTAGAGTTAGCCTGTTGCATCCTCGATAGCTTCGGGCTACGCTGAAAAACTCCTGGCAAGGTGCAGGCCAACATTTCTCTCCGGGGGGAGAGAAAATCTCGGAAAGTGCCGAAAGCGACAGAGATCCTCTTCTCTCGCCTCTCGAGGCACTCGAGTCACGACACATCGTCCAAGGTTCTAATCCGGTCTTGCTAGGCGCTAACACAAAACATCATTCTTAGCAATAGCACCAAAATTTTCGCTGTTCAAGATTCATCTAATATTCTGAATAATGGAATTTTATAATCTACATAATATGGAAAATTTACATATATGATTGTTTAGTCATTTAAAAGAAATTTTATCAAACGAAATAATTATGTGTTTATGTATTAGTATTATTATGTATTTTCTCTATATACAGATAGATTTTTTTTTTTAAATATACAATATATAATTTATTACATTTTTCAATTATTATTAATTAATAAATAAATTATTGATAAATTACGATGTATAGTTTGTCTATTAATAAAATTATAAAATTATTATCAACAGTATCCTATATTGATCTTCAATTAATTAATTAAAATTAAAGTGCGTTTAGCAAATATACTCTTATTTATAACTTCGATATGTAGCCAAATTTACAAAGCAATGTTTAAACCAGTCGAATCTTATGCAAATTATTGTTTTACTGAAACGTGTTAGGTTTCGTGTTTGTTTGTATGGGAATTGAATTAATGTTCGCCATCTACACCCAATCTTCGACATGATGGACATATATTAGGTTGGAAGCGGTAGTGCGTGATGAAAACGCAAGTCGTTTGGGAAAGATGCAATTACGACTGACTATTTGATTAGTTATTAGGGAGCGCTCGAAACTGTCAGGCAGAGATGACGTGGCCTTCCTATCTTCGATTTTCACTCTCTGTAATGCTGTTATAAAGTATGCATCACGAAAATATAAACGCGCGTGTTTAATATCAAATAACAATTGCTATATTTTAATGAAAATTGAGGAATTGTATATGGAATTTAATAATTTGGTATAAATAGTTTTATTTAATTTTGAAAAATAATTTAAGAAGCAAAATAACAAAAGAAAAAAAGATATAAAAAATAAAATTTTATTTTAATATAATTACTTATAATATCTAGAATATTGTACGCATATGTATATATATATACAAATTCCAGAGATTTCAAAAATTAGGTGAATTCTTTTTACGTTGATATTAAATATATTTCATTACTCAATTGCTAATATCTTAATTCTTAATGTATGTGCAAAATAAAAATATTTAATAACACCAAGTTTATAATATTATCAGTGAACTGTTTCTGCTTTAGGAAATGATAGTGCTGGAGCCTTTCTTAGCTTGAAATGTTTTATTTTGTTCGATCTATAAAGTACGGTAATAGAACAGTCAGATTTTGTATCGGCAGGTATATTATTAAATGTTAAATAATTGAAAAGTAAAGAAAGGAAAAAATTACACATAAATCACATTTAGGGCCGATTGTTCCTGTTAGAGTAAACTGTTAGTAACTGGTTAGTAAAATAACTATAATAGTTAAATTATACGTCTATCTTTGTCTAATTCGAAGGAAAAACAAAGACATTATATATATGATTTAACTATTAGTTAGTTTACCAACGAGTTGGAACAACCGGCCCTTAAGAAGCGATTGTAAAATAATTTGACATTATTTTAATACATATAATATGTAGTAATATGTTTGCATACTTTATTTAAATGATTCAATAAATCATGTATCTGAATGGTTGTAACCATGCTGCTGCGACGTGTATCTATCCTTATCGTATACGGCTAACTGTATATGTTTTTATATGAATCAACATTGTTTAAAGTAATAATGATAATAAAGAAAAGTTTTGTGACATGGTATGTATTTCGTTTTGTTATTACCTTTATCATCTTTCCGTTACGACGCGACGTGACAATAGTTTCAGCGATGAGTTCATAAAGCATGAGATATGAAAAAGCGCGTATTCCGAATGTACAGCTAAGGCGTCTTTTTCGCATACTCGCACCTTTCTTCATTTGAGTCCCCCCATCACATAGGTATTCCCACCTGGATCTTTGATCTTGGACAAACATGGCCGCTGTAATTTTGTTGTTAGGGAGGCGTGGCACGTGTGATACCATCGTGCCAGATGGAGTCACGCGAACAAGAAATGCACACTCTTCGGGAGGTTCTCCACCCCTAAAGAGGATCGTTTGAACGCGACGTAATTGTGCATATAGGTATATAAGTGTGCGTGTGGGCATGCGCTAACGTGTGTGAGTATACATGTATATACGTGAGCGTTAGTGTTGTGTACATACATAGATGTACGAGTGTAGTTGTATCGCGGAGAGCATAATTATTTCTTAGCGGTGGCGTATACGACCCCATTGCTGCAATTAAAATGCCGAAGAAAAGGCGCGGGGTACGATAATGAGAGCGGCCAAAATGCGACAAGTCCCATTAGATATTTCCGCACGCGATATCTGAACTATCGTTGATATAAAACGGTGTCGCTATATACGTAAAAGAGATGCGTCAGGAACCGCTGAAGAAACAGTAAAGTCATTAAAAGCACTTATTTATAAATGTTATTTTATAATGCAAGATAAACATATAAACTTATAATTCTAAATTTAAAATAATATAACAAAATAATATATTATTATACATATAATATTTAATAATATAATATTTTTTTAAAATAAATTTTAATAATACAATAAAATATACCGAACTTTAAAATAAATATAGAAAATTATCTCTATCGAATAATAAAGCAGAATAATAAAATTAAAGTGAATAACAATAAAGATGTGTAACTCGAAAATATCCTTACAACATTTATAATGGCATTTACTGCAAATTGGGGACGTGCAAACAGCGTATCATCGGATTATCAACGGTTTGATTCGTGACACACGGCGGAACGGCGACCAGCCGGAAATTAGAACGCCGCAAATGCACACAAAGAGAGGAGATCGATTTAATAATTGCGGGACCGTGACTGTCGAGGAATCGAGCAAGGAACGACTTTGACCGGTCGCAGCCCGGGGCGCCCATAGGAACGCGTTGTCTCCGAATAGAGCTAATCGCGTGGACAGAAGGACTGTGATTGTTGCCGTATCGCAGTCCGTACCCTTAATTGGATCGTATAATGAGCGAATGACGTGCCGATTCCCAGCCAATACCGGACGTGCTTAGACCAAGATCTGACACAACGATAAATCAGGCCAATTGCAGCGCGAGAACGACCATTTGCCTGGTCAGCTCGTGCCGATGCAGAACTGCGAATCGTGTTCTGGAACAAAATTGTAACGGAAGCTCCCGAAGGTGATTTTTGTTAAGCCCGATCTTTTTTCTCTTGTATATCATCTCTAAAGTATAACAGCATGCGTGGATCTTGTTTTAAGGACAGAAATGGTAACAATTACATTTTCCATAGTGAAATTATCAAAGTATTGGATAATTCTCGATTGAAGCTAAAGAGAATCAAATTGATACTGCAGGCAAGAAATAATATGGGATGCGGATAGATGTAAATCTATATAGAAAAAAAAGAATATTCTTGATTTGAAAATATCTTTAGTTTTAACGCAAAAATCTTGAAATAAGATTATATATGCGTTATTATATTAAACAATTATATTAAACAAAGAAAACTTGCTTGAATGAAGCATTTATATAGCTCAATCAAGAAAAAATGTTGGAATAAAACGTTGAAATTTTTATAAGAAGGTTACAGTTGTTTTGTAAGCAAGATTATATAATATAATAACGCAACATAATCTTATTTCAAGATTTTCACGTTAAAACTAAAGATATTTTTAAATCGAAAATATTCCTTTTTTCTGTGTACTCTCTTATATAGTATATGTCTAAATACATTCTGCTTTCTGTGCTGCTAAAAGAAACAAAGAAATTTTGCTCTTTCAAATCTTTAGTTAAGAAAGTAACTGAAGAGTACAATATACTGTGTGCAGACAACTGTACAGTTTACATTCTTTATCGGTAGTCTAGCTTATCGTCTAAGGAACGGTGTAACTTTTTAATTTTCTACTTGAAACTAATCCGAGAAGAATTGCTATTTAACTATCTTTATATTTATCGAATATATAACATATATGTATAGAGGACAATGCGCATTAAATATAAGACATTATACAAAGCGACATCAGCGAATCAAGAATAAACGGTCGATCTGACTAAAGAAATGTCCGTATCTTCCTTTCAAGAAAGCGCGAGCATTGAATTGGCATAATCTCTCAAATGTCTCGTTTCCAACGATCGCGCGATGTCGTTACGGAAGAAACGAGAGAGAAGCCTGGTACGTAAAGGCCGCAGAGGCATCGTGGGAAAGCCAGTCTTAAAGTTTAATATTTAACGAGGGTGCTCTCTTCCCTTTCCAACATCTCTCTTTCTCTCTCTCTCTCTCTCTCTCTCTCTCTCTCTCTCGATCGGCTCGTGAAAAAAGTATTACGTAATTTCTTTTGAAGCCGTATCCAGTGCGCCATTAAGGGCGACCGCGATCTCTTCGAACTTTGATGAACTTCAGAATATTCGCCTTAGCTTCATGGCTCGTGTTACTGTCTCATTGTTAGAGGTGCTTTTCTGACGGAGTTTCGTGACTTTGCCTATACGATATATTGGTAGATAACTCCACGATAAATATACAAGCTTCTAACTTTCCAAACGGGACAATTAATACATTTTTATAGATTAGATACGAGAGGGAGGAATATTGCGTACTCAAGTATAAGTGAGACATTATTATTATAACAAGTTAATTAAAATATATTTAATGTTAATATTAATTATTAACAAGTTTATTAATAATTAATTAGAAATTAATAATTAATAATATCTTTAATGTTATAAGTTACAATGAAATTAACACGATGAGGAGAAAAATATAGATATTAATTTTTTTATTATAGAATCTTATTTTGTAATAAGTAAAAAGTCAAGGACTCTCGAAAATTTAAACAAACAAGTAAAGGACACTGAGAGTCGACGCGGTTCTTGATGCGTTGAAATATCAGATTAACTGATTGATATTGTCACTTACCATTGACAAGACCGTTATTTCGGAATCTCTTTATCGTGTGCTCTTTCGGATAAAACTTTGCACCTGATTCTATGATAATGGCTTTCTGTGTAATGTTCTCGTTCTCTTGACTATCTCGTGAGTTAATCATATTTATTTTAAACAACATCATTATAATTTATTTGGGAATTACAGATTTTGATCTCGTATAAGTCATTTACAAACTAACATCATTTCTGGATCTTCCAATCATGAAACTCACTTGGGTATAATAAAGAACTTGATCAAATAATAATTTATATCGCTGAAGATGTGTGGCTCAATCCTGAGCCGAAATGTACGGATTGAATATACAGAAAATTAATAAATCAGTTAATCTGATATTTCAACGCATCAAGAACCGCGTCGACTCTCAGTGCCCTTTACTTGTTTGTTTATTTTGTAATGTTTAAATTTTTTTAGAATAAAAGTAATATTTGAAACAATTACAAAAATTTAAGAAATGTATAGGTACTATAAGCAGCGAATAATATGTTGTGTATATGTATGAAATATAAATATACGGTAATTATCCATAATAATAATTTTTAACTATCTCCAAATTTAATATAATTGAGAAGAAAAATTTATACAACTGTTACAAAACATTTATATTAAAAGTAAATTAATAGTCCTTTTAATAATAAACGCGCATGTAGTGTAGCAAGCAATTCTATAATACAATATCTAATTATGCGAAACGTAAATTGTCATTAATTATTGCACATTTTACTGCACCAGTTTAAGGAAATTTCCATAACAAAGCCTTTGCAAAAAATAAAATATGCAAAATCATTTACGACAATATGATAATTCTGATGTGCATCAGAAGCAATCGAGGGCGCGCAGTTGAACAATAATTAACGAATCACGCTTTTTCCATTTATTTTACAAAAATCGCTTTCACAGAGATGTTAATCCGCATGTAACAAACGCTGACAAACTGATCGTTTATCGCAAGAGAAAATATTCAAACATCAAGCATCAAAGTGATGCAAATTGCTACATTGTCTGCGTAAAAATTTTCTACTCGATCAAAATACGCACATTGTGAATAAAATATAAATATATAAATATATAAAGTATACGTTTTACTAAAGTTTATTATAAATAATATTAAGAAACGATATAGGGCAGTATGAGTTAATCATGTTTGAGACGTGACGTGCGTGTATTATTACGCAGAGCTGAATGGGAAGTTCTGATCGAATTTCAGTTCATTCCCGAACACGCAGAAGGCAGCACATCCAGAATTACCGACCAGATATCTGCTGCCATCTGTTATATTCTTTTTGAAGCTAACCTTTTGCAAAAAAATTATTAAAAATTATTCGACTGTCTAGTGTAAATTTTTTAAACATGGTTTTTTATTTTACAGATGAGACCGTTTAGACTTTCAATAACTATGAATTTAAATGTTTAAATGTCGATTTTTTTACTTGTAACACAATTTAAAATAACATTATATAATAAATTCTTTTCTTTTAAAAACTACATACTTTTTTCAAAATTAAAAAAAATATATTTTTTTTATAATTAGAAAAATCAAAGAATTTTATAAATTATATAATTTTATACTCAAAAACATACGTCTTATATAAATTGTAAAAACAATTCTTACTCTTTTAGATTAGTTAAAATTAACAGCAAACAGATTGTCTCAGAGCTATATAAAGTATATACTTAAAATTACGACTGTAAAATATATAAGAAACATGAAAAAATATTGAAAAAGAAATTTGTAGAAAAAAATATACGTAAATATTTTATATTCAGAAACAATGTCAAGCGGAAAATGCTTCAAAATTTACATCACAGAGGCGGGCTTCGCGCGCGCTATTTAGCTTTAATATTATACTGTTGCTATTACAATATTAACTATAACTATAAGTTTAACTATGACTGCGATATATTCGAGATTTAACTTTACATGCACGATATATTCGGGATTCGACTTTGCACGCCTTTTTTTTAGAGAGGAATGAACTAGGTACGTTCCCGAACAGTTCATTAAGTCACAGTCAATGCAATAGGAATCATAGTTCACCTTTCAAAAACTAGACTGAAGATATAAAGTTACGTCAGTATGGGCATTGTGAAAATCTCGAGTGGTCGTGGATACTCGAGACCTCATGGGGGTGAAGATTAAGAGAAAGACTACCAGTTAGAGGCGATGACTGGCTGACTTTTTTGAGAGGCAGGAATTATCTTGTCGTTCTTCGGACGGTCTCTGGGTGGTCCGATTCTCTTGCGTCGGAAAGCTGCGAAGTGCGGCCAGCATTAATGAACCGTTTTAGTAACAAAAGAAAAGAACGGAAAGGAAGATCACATCTTAATTGTCAATTACATGATAGAACACAAATAATTATAATTAATCTCATACGATTAACCACGAAACGACGTAAATGCAAAAATTATGAAAATGTTATTGTAAACTGTTAGATCTTAAATAATAATTATTTACAAATAATATACAATTATAATTTACAACATATGACTTAGGAAAACTATAATTTTTGAATGCCGCGATAAGAATACATTTATTTATTTTAATTTTAATATAAATAATATAAAACTGATTAATCTTTCTCACACAATGTGTAGTCGATGTTTTTATTTCACTATTACTTATTATGAAACAGCTTGCAAAAGCAACACCAACTTTCTCGATATGTGTAAGACAAGCTTAAATATACGCTGTTATGAAATATCGATATCGTCAAAATTGTCGGTGTTATTTATTCTCGAAGCATCTTACTTCTATTTAGGGCGTAATAATGTGAATAAACGTACAATCGGGTATCCCATCGCGGTAAAAACAGGACGAGCAAGTTTTAATGATCGGACATCCTTCGCAACAGTTATTCAACTCGAGGACGGGCTAAGCAGAAAGAGATCCGGCTCGTCCGAAGGAAGGAATCTATGGAAGGAGAAGCGGCAGGCGTCCTTCCTTCAGTAGAGGATACTTAGGATTAATCAGGAATGCTGTAATTGAATTTAACGTCCGAATTGAATATTTTCGCTTACAAAGAGTTAAGAGAGAGAGAGAGAGAGAGAGAGAGAGAGAGAGAGAGAGAGAGAGAGAGAGAGAGAGAGAGAGAGAGAGAGAAAGGGGGGGGGGGAAGGAGGGAAGGAGGGAAGGAGGGAAGGAGGGAAAGAGAGGGAGGGAGGATGGTAAGAGTATGGTGATGTAGAGGGGTATGGGAGATTCCGTGTAATTGGAAAAGCTTGGGATTAACAATTTTGCAAGACTCGGCGAAAATGTTCTCGAAAAGAGGATTGGCAAAGCAAAGAGATCCTTCGTGGCTCCGTATTTGAGTGTATATTTCACGTACATGTGTAAAAGAGATAGGTAGATGTAGTTTAGTGATATTGGCATCAAGCTTCTTCGGCAAAATCTGATTTTAGAAATTAATTTATGAAATTCTACATTGAGTAAGTTGGCTAAAATGGCGATCGTGCAGAAATTCCATCGGAGATACGTATATGTATAAATGTTACACTTGCAAAGTATCTCTTGATAATTTGCAAATGCGCGGATGTTAAGTGTCCTGAGATATTAGTAAGTATTTTTGAAAACAAAATTGGTTTCTATATGGTGTTATAAATTGGTTTTTATATGTTTATGACTTTTAATAAATAATTATAAAAAAACTTTTTAACTTGTAACACACACACACACACATATTTCCATTTTAAAACATTTTTAAGATGAGTTAGCTTGAAATCTGAGAATTATCATAAACAAAATAATTGTTTATAATATCTTACATAATTTAAGAATATGTGAATTAAGAATTAATATACGGACAGTGAAAGAGCATAATACATCTCCGGAGCTTAACATTTAAAAACTACCGTTTAATATAGATATGTATTTTAAATTTTTTTAAAAGAAATATAAAGATTTTTACAGTTGTGTATATGCAGGTCTGTCTTATTGCATAAAAAATCTTATACAATATACAAAATACGAAAATAAGAAAATACAACGCAGCTTTCTCATGGTTGAGCAATAAATTTGTCCCTTGGACCTGTCTTAACAGATTATGGGTTGTTCTAAATTCGGCCTATTGTGCATGTTTGACGAGTGCACGAGACTGTGTATGTGCGGTATAGAGCAGCAAATATCTTCTCAGTGAAGTGGGTTGTGCTCTTTTAAAGTTTAAACCTCCTTCAGTGGTATCACCAGGCGACCGATTCACTCGAATTCTCGTTTTAGTAATCGAGGATTCTTGTAGGATTACATTGGATACAGCGAATACGGACAAATACAGATTTTTTAGAAAAAAATTATTGATACAACTTAAATTAAAAATTCTTGGATTATTTATAAAGTTGTAATAATATACATGTATAGCTCTGAAAAAAGTAGTTGTGTTGTAAAAACAAAAATTAAATTAGAAATTAATGTTAAATACTTACACGAAATATTGAAAAAACGCAGTTTAGATTAATATTTTTAGTTTATTTTACGTCTTTACGTTATTGGTATGCATTGAGTTTTGTTTACTATACATATATATATTAGTATACCTATAGCAGACAAATGAATTAATACACTAATAAAATTTTTTGTAATTGATGGAGTTTTTGAAAAGCATATCTACAAGATAGGCGTAGGTATGCATAAAGTAAAATGATGTCTCTAAAAAAGAAATTGCATCTTGAATGCAAATCTGGCCGTTGATATTAACTGTACTAGCTAAAAATATTGCTTTATATAGGTAATTGTGTCTTATAATTCATAAATTAGATAACAGTAGTAGCTTCAAGCTAACTGGATCGACTCTTCTTTTATTTCTTCAAGCATATAGCTCCGTCTTCGTGCGGTACTTCCGCTCACGGTCTGTTAATTTATCTAATTACGACGGCAGGATAATTTACTTTATATGCCAGGAAATTTGAGTCAAACGCTGTCGAGAAATGTAAAATTAGGTAGTTGTAATATTTTTAAAGGATTTAAGTTTTGAAAAATGCACAACCATCACTGACGTTTAGATATTGTTAATTTTATTGTTAATTTATGTTTAGATACAAAGTTACAAATAATTTAACTTTTGTTGAAAATTAACATTAAAATTTGTGTAATAAAAATACGAAATGTTAATAGAACATTGATTATTTTACATTTTCCGTTATCTAATGTATCTTCTAGCATTTCATTTTATTATTTATTATATGATATAAGTCAATATCGTGTGTGTATGTGTGTGTATATAAAATTAGCTCGCATAATATAGTAGATAGATCTCTAAATAATATAACGACGCATTATCTTCCCATATCTATTATTACAAATAAATTTAATGATAGCACATTTTCGCATGCTCGTATCACTGTAATACGAACTTGTCAAAATTATACCGGTTTTAATACATGGACAATATAACAAATTATGTATTATGTGTTAAAGTGCCGAAGGTACATTTTAGCAGTAGCTTAAATGTCTTCGTAAATATCAACGGAAGATCCCCCTGTTGCGAGTTGGCGCTTTTGCGAACGCAAAGTGTACAATAATCCCTTGATGCTAGTAGCGAATAAGGAAGAGAGTCGCAAAAGAGAGTCTAACTCCTGTACTTTTCTTAGACTGAGAGAGAATGAATGGGGAAGTCGAAGATTTTTCAGCGAAACAAAGCTGCGAGCCCGAGACGTCTCTTTGGCGCTCTAAAGAGGCATGCAGAACTCTTGTCTATTATTTACACGGCGTTCAACTTTGTGCTATTATGTCGCGTTACAATTGCTTCTTGTGTTCATTTGGGGAACAATAAATATTATTTTTATGGCATTATTAAAAACAAATGATGCATATAAATATTTATTTACAATCTATTATACACTATACTCTTATTACTGTTATAATAAATTTATTCTAATTTTTTAAATGTATTTTAGACTTATATGACATATACAGGGTGTCCCGTAAAGCCCGGATCAGCGCTTAAAGGTAGATTCCTGAGATTATTTGGAGAAAAAAATCCTATGTCAAAATGGCGAGTCTTCCAAATTGTCATGCCGATATTCGTCGGTCTTGCGAACAATGTACAAAGAAATAAAGTGAATAATAATTTCAAATATTTCTATCGAGTTGAGTAAAGTGTGGAAGAGCTGTTTCGACATGCGACGTCTCTGAGTGCGTAAAATTTTGACAAGCACACTAGTAAACTTTGAACCTTTTCCGTTTAAACACTGTAGCAGCCTCGACATTTTGACATTAGGATTTTTGTCTCCAAATAATCTCAGGATCTACCCTTAAGCGTTGATCCGGGCATTACGGGACACCCTGTATATACATATTTTATATTGTATTGTTATATATGTATATTTATGTACACATATATTTCCGTCAAATTTAATTTATATAAAATATTAAGGTTCTATATGTACATTTGTCTAAATAGATTTGTGTAAATGTCACAGCTTTTGTTATAAAAAATAATTTATCAATAGATTCTAATTACTGCCTTATGATAAAATAGACAAATTTATAGAAAACATTCTATATTTATGTAGAAAAAATTCTGGGGCAAGTTTGGAATACATAAAAGGTAAATAAAATAAAACACAAATACATAATACGTATAAGAGTATAAGAATGAACAACAAAAAGTAGAAATTAAAAATGGAAAGGACTCAACAATAAGAAAATAAAGAGAAATAGTTATAGATAAAGAAGTAAAAGAAGAATTTTGCTTTAAAAAATGGCTCAATTTTGATTAAAGATCGACCACTAAGCGTGTCAGAGACTTTTGAAAAAACACTTTTCAACGTTATCGAGAACGTCGTCGGGGATCAGAAATTTCCACCCTTTCCATTTACCACCACCTCTTGCTAGTAGTTGCTACCCCAAGCTCACCGCCACCTACCTACAGTTGAATTGGCGGTGTTGGAAGTCACGACAGGCTTGCGAGAAGAGTCGACCTTAAGCAGGACGGTTTTAAGGGCGTATATCCACGCTCGCTCACCATCGGAGTGAGTTATAAATCGATTTGTGTCCCGGCCAATGAGGGTTGGAAGTGGCGTATTCTGATTGGCCGGTATCTAAACCACTCCCACAGTGTTAATAAAGGCTACGAACGAAAGCCGGTTTCACAACGCCGCAATTGTTGCCTTGCGATATGTAGTGTAGATCAACGATGCTAATTATTCAGACGTAGTCTTTTTTATGTGCTGATGATAAAAAAATATTAACATAAATTAAATAATATTTATATAAATATGTATATTTTTTGCAGATATAATTTTAATACGTAGTGCAAATGTTAAATACAAAAGATAAGTATTTACAATAATTAAATTAAAAAAATATTTTATGCATTATTATAATACAGTAACATACAGTAGGTATCTATGTATATTCTTATATTAGTGTAGCGCAATATTGCATTATTATTTGCTTTGTTCTCTTATCTACTTAATAAAAAATAAACACTGTTCTAAATTGTTTGTAATTATTAGACTGTTATCTATATTTTTAAAACATTAAGTAATAGTATACAATTAAAATTATATTAGATATGTAAATATAATAAGTAGCAGAAGGTAAAAATATGTATAACCACACGTGTATTGTAAATTCAAATAAATATTAGACATAAAAGTCGTAATTACAAGTAATAAACCTATCTAAAACAATTTAAAAACTATTTGTTATTAAAATAAAGAGAAATAATACCAGTTGCATTTAAAAAAGTTACCGAACAAGTTTGGATAAAGGGTTATGCTGAAGTTGATGTTATGCATATATGAAAAGTGCCTTTAAAATGAAATTATTCGATATTCGTAATTGTAGTATTACCGATGAATTATTTAACAATAGAAACGAGAGAGCGTACATTTATAATTACCTGGAAATACCGATAGCTTATGATATAATGGCAGTACAATGAATTCAATATGATCCACATCATTTTCACACAGCTCATGTTATCAATTAATTAAATAAACAATTTCGTTATATCATGAATTCATAATCTAATAAATCTAACCATTATCAGACCTGCGCTGTAATAACAAATTAATAAATTATTTGTCTGTCCAAAGTGACGCGCTGTATTAAGAATACTATTTGACGGGTCTCTTTCCGCGCGTCATTATACATATTTGTGTGTAGGTATGAAAAGTCATGGATGAAGTAAACAATTATAATTTTTATTCTCACAGAATTTCAAATTAGTCATTAGAATACCAGAGGCAAAGCACTTGTCGATACCTGTTATTAATCTTATAATACAAAGTCATCTTAATAGAAACAACCTCAGATCTGCTTCATATAATATTAATATAAAAAAAGTAAATAAATTAATATTCAAACAGATGTGCTGTCATAAAAATATTGGCATAATTAAGTATAAGAATTGAAGAAAATTATCAGAAGTCAATAGACAGGCTCTCTTATACTTGACATGTCCCAGGTTCACGTTCCAGGTCCACGTTTATTCACAGCTGCCTGGCATCGCTCGTGCTCTCCAAGTATCCATGATTGAGCACGAAAAGTCCCTCTTTTCTCCATGGTGAACCGCTCCGCCGTAGAGGCGTAGCCACGTCGAGGCGTCGACATTGCTAGACCCCACCTTCTCGTTGGTAACTAGGGCTATGTCTACTCGGCTGGCCGTCTCAAAAAGCCGACCAATCCGCGATACGAGACGGCCACTGCCGACGCATAAAGTAGCGGAGGCGCCTTTGTCGCCTGGGTCTACGAGGGGTCGCAGAACGGAGGGCAAAAGAGGGAGAGATGGGGAGCGAGTCGGTGGGCATAGAGGAAGAGAGGGGCCAGGCGCGAGTTGACGAGTTGTGCGCGCGGATGGGGCAAACACCACCCTCTGCGCGTAAAGGGTATGTGTATGGGTGCATGTAGTATTCGTACAGCCGCCTCCGGGGGTTTCCCTTCTTCGTACCCGTCGCCCACCCGTCAAGCAACCCCGCGTTATTCGACGGCTCAGTTGTCCAACGCCGCGACGACGACACGGTTGCGCCACGACGGCAATACACGAGCTGCTCTCACTGGGACCATTTCCCCGGACGTCCTATCTACGTACACCGCCTTCAACATCACGCTTCTTCATTCACCAAGTCGCGCGGCAGGGTGTAACTGGGTTTTAACTGAAGAACGAGTTGTTTGCGCGCGTTTACGTTAACCGAGGAAAATTTTGGAATTTTGACGAACACACCCTGACAAAATGCGATACTCGAAAATCATTCTGTGACTCGAAAAGACCTAAGAAATTGATTTAATCGTTTGTCACATCAACTGCCGACGGTGCCGACGATATATCTTTGTGTATGGATGTAGGCGCAATAAAAGCTCCCGGAATAATAGAAATGTACACGAGACACGTATCGGCTGACGCATTCTGTCGAGGAGGATGATAATTCTGCCGGAGGATTCCAACGAAAGTCTTGGAGCAGCATCGATCACTTCCCGATCATTCTGTACGTTTTGTATGTTTTCCCAAAAGCAATAGTCATTAGGTTCTGGTGCGTTAGTATCGTTGGGCCTGAGAAATCAAGTTTCGCCAAAGAAAACTGTTCTCGAAATCAATCTTATCTCGAAGAAAGCAATGTGATTCTGCAGAGAATGGACCAACTTGCTCAAGCTTGTATGTGCTTTCACGAGTGAAACTTACGCGCGACATTTTCGGCGTGTGTTGTTTAGTGTTGATGCCGAAGGAGAGACGCAGCTTCGAGTTACATTAGAAAAGATTCGCATGTACGCGAAACGGAACAGTGTCGCGACAAGCAACAAACAGAACAATCTGTACCTGATCACAACGAAAATACGTTTGTTCCATCAAAGTGAAGGATAGAGGAACAAGTAAAAGTCATATAGATAGTGATTTGAGCGAAAGTAAGTAGGACTCTCGGCGTTTCGTTTGACAGAAGTGTATCATCCATCTTGCCGACGGTTATCAAATGTCGAATGAGAGAGATCGTTTGCTAAAACGACATCCTTCCTTTTTTTTACAACGAAGTTAAATAGAATCATATTCTGTCGTCATCGAGTACGCTCTAATATACGCTACAAATATTTATTATGGAACTTGAGTTCTCATATAGACATATACATGTAGAAAATATTTAAAAGCTTGTTAGATGTTCGGGCTTTTTCATGGCAATCGCGTACAATGTGATTGTAAATCTAATGTTAAACGGCCTCACAACAAAGATATAAAATCCCGAAAAAGCATGCACGTATGAAAATAATCGCCGGAGGCAGAGAGTGATGTTAAGGCCTACGTCAGATTTGAGAATGCCGCTTCGTTGATGCCGGCAATTTTGCGAGAAATTACCCTAAGAATGATAATGAAACTAGTCTTGTAACCCAGATTAGAAACTTGGCAGTTTTCTGCTGGTTTCATGTGCATTAAATTTGAAAAATCCAGTTAGATGGAATCCACGAAATGTACAACGATTCTTTTCGATTGAGTTCCTAAACGTCGGAAGAAGAATCTTCCGAGGAAACAGAACAACGATCAATCCGGGGAAGACCTAATCGCGCGCTTCGTGGTAAAACAATTAAGAACACGGTAAATAAGTCCACGAGTTCCCCGAATGCGCTCTGACATTAGCTGGTGGCTCAATAGGTGGCTCGATATTCGCCTGCAGCACCTTTACACTTCCATTGTCAAACTTATGGATCGAAGATCAATGGTCACTCGATTCTTGTGAATACGCGATTGAGTATGTTGCTCTGAGCTTGTGCGATCCCGGTTAAAAGGACACGAAGATGCCGCAGCAACAGCAGCGATCGGCTTTCGCGATTCAGGAGCTGTTAGGTCTGGATGGTACCGGAAATAGGAGTGGTACCGATCGCGGCTCCCCGCAGGGCTCGCCACCCGCCGGAGTCTCGGCCGTTTCCTATGCCCCGGCTGCGCCTCATCACTCGAAATTATGGGACTACATGCCCAGCCTAAATCATTTAGGCAATTTGGGGAATCTGGGAAACTTAGGGAATCTGGGAAATCTTACGGCTTCGAGGATGGCCTATCTGAATGCGCAGGCGGCCGTCGCAGCCGCCTTTCTACCGCCACCCCATCCCCACCCAGCCCACCATGTACCGCATCATCAGGTACATCAATCAAGCCAACTTCCGGCTTCGCCGCCCGGCGTCAACCTGCATCCCGCGGCACACGCGCAGCACGTACTTCCTGGCACGGCTGTTACCACGAATCATCATCAACATAGCCCGACTCAACACACCCCACCTCATGGTAAGTCGATGATTTTGAATTTTGTATTTGAGAACCTCTGTTATAAGTAGCAACCATTCGAATCTACTTTTGCTTTAGTTTTAAATAAACTCGAATAGCTTGTAATTTCATGTTTCGCCCAGTGAAAACATAATTGATAAAATAGTCTGTAAAATAGATTCGAGTATCACTAAATATTGTCATTTTTTTCTCTTACTTTATACATAATTTATAAGGCGTGCAACCGCGTATTGAATAAGTAAATTTATATCTGCTAAAAAGTAGAGAAAAAAAATATTTATAATATTTTCCCTGAAAGTCTTAATTTTTTGACGTATAATCTTCAAAAGTTTCTAATTATCCTATGAAAAGTCTAAACTTAATATCCTTGTTAAGTCTTAGCAATATTCCTTACGATATATTTGTTAACATATAGGTTTCGTGATGGGTTCTATTCGCTAATTGTGAACAAGATTGAACTTATGACCCTTTATTTTCACGAACACCGAAGTAAATTAATAGGCGTATCGTCGTTCTAGCGTGAAACGAGCACTTAACTGCCACTTATAGCTATCACTTAACAGAAAGCCACTCAAGATCAGGTTACCGAAAATTGACACACGCCTTTGTCGCGCATCATCGTCAACATTGTATGTGCCAAGAATCTGGGGGAAATTTTTGGGAAAACGGTATTCGGTCGGGCAGCTGCATAGCTGTCTTATATTTTCAATGCACACAAGCACTAGTCGAGTACCCATCCATTCGAGTGTCCATGCATCACTCGATCAAAGTAGAAACTTTTATTTTCCGGATATGTTGATTTGCCACTGAATTAAGCATGGATTTCCCAGTGCAACTTTAGCAACCCAAAAGTCAAATTATATGATTATATCATTCGTTGTAACTTAAAACTATCTCCTCTGCAGCACGCGACAAATAATTAGCGTGTGCGAGCGAGTAAAAGAACTTTCTCTCTTGTATATCTATAATATTGTTCTTTTCTGCATTTAATTAAATGTAGCTTTTGTAAATATATTCAACAGCGTGCAATTAACGAAACCTTTAATGCAATGTCTATAGTGGGAAGGGATAAAAAGAAATAGACTGTGGGAATTGATTATTTTCCTCAGAATAATCCCAAACGTTATGAATAATTAGTGGTATAATGAGTTGAGTGTCAGGCAGGTCTGCAATGTCTCACCAAAACACAAAGAGCGTCGACAAAACTGGCTGTCCGTTACCGAACTGTTCTCAACCTGCGTCGACATCGACACTTTAACCATACCACTGAAATCATTGAAACATGTGTACATAACGAAACATAAAATATCTTACTTATTTATTAGTACTTATTAATCTGATTAAAGAAATTAAATAATAAAGATAGAAACGTAAAACTATGATAAATTATGTAATTTATATGTATTACAATATCATTTATAGATATGTAAAATGTATTATCTCGTTTTTGTAACAATATAAAATCCATATTTTTGAGTATACATAGAGTAAATGGAAATAATTATATAAAATAATATACAAATTATAAAAATTTATTTAAACATTTTTGTCTATTATTATTTATAATTACATAAATTTAATTGTTTGCAGTAAATATTTAATGTACCTAATATATGTACAGGATTACTCTTTTAAAATGCAATGTAGGTATATTACGTTATGTATTACATATCCATATACAGTATTATGTATATATGTATACATGTAGATACATATATTTATATGTATTTACAAAAATAATTTTATTACGTAAAGTTTTACGTATATTATTATATAATAAAAGATGCATGTTTGTAATTGATTTCACCAAATTGTTCTAATATAGCATCATGTTATTATTTTTAAGCATCGGAGATTTCGCGGCGCAGAACGAATTTTGAGAACAATTTTCGGGTGTCGGATTCCAGATAGAGCACAAAGGTTCTGCCGTTCCATTCAAATGTCACTCTGGCACCTCCTCTCACAGCATTTATTCGGTGTGCTTCATTCGTTCGTTTTTGTCTTAAAACTTATGTAGACTTAAAGACGAGAGCACAGGATAAGATCTCACTACGTAATGTTCACCATTTAACTTGTTTTTAACAACAATTACATCGAACTTTTATCAAAATGCAATCTCAAATTTGTGTAAAACAAAATCTATATAAATATTTATTTTTTTATCGTTCGTTTTTATTTATTTAATTTAAAATTCTTGTTAACTGTGCTTTGCTCTGTAAAATGGGTGAAAGATTACATAAATAAATAAATATTATACACAGTCTCTCTCTCTTTGGAAAAGATTGCAGTCATATTAAGAAGTTCAAATATTTATATAAAAAGCAAATTTCCTTAATTAAAAAGCAACCTTACCAATGTTAATTTAATTGTAGTTTAACTATTTTCTTATCTCTTTATATAATTCAGAAAAAAATTCCAATTTTATATAACTTATAAATAAGAATTATAATAAAATAAAAAAAATATCTGCCTCCTCTTTCCTATTTGTTATAAAACTCATAATTATTAGTCGACTTATGCTTTGTAATTTATGAAAATATTCCAATACTAATAAAATCAACAATAATATGCGATAGTCATGTATATAGTATTGACAGCCACGAATTACAATAAGCTACATATATAGATGCTTATAGAAAAATAAAGGAAAGAAAATGTAGAAGCATTCTCGTTTAGAAAAACTAGCTGTACATGCATGTACAGTAACAATACCGACATCAAATAATAAAAGACGAGGAAGGCATATGTAGGTATGTGTAATAGAAAGAGGAAGAAAATGCAAGGAAGGGAAGTGCGTGAGCGGGCTTCTCAGGCGTTGATAGGCAATTTAGTTGATTGCCGACTTCAAACGATCCGAAAAAGCCGCTTTCTGACGCGACGCAAGCGACGCTTAGAAAGCCAAAGGCGCGAATCAAACAAACGCAAAACTCGAAATTTTTGGAACAATACACTTTGGCTTCTCTTTTTCACAACACCTGTACTATGTTTCTCATGATGTATTCTCATGATCCATTCATATAAAAAAAATGTTTCTGAGCTTCTCTTTCTTTTCGCTGTTCAATTTTTTTGTGTTGCAGACATAAGATTTGCGCGCAAAAAGTGTGTGATAATGCGCGATATTATGCCGAGTAAAAAGTTTCTGACAAATTAGCAGGCTACAAATTTGTTAGTAGGCTTTGTTTCCGGGAAGAATACCGCGCGCCCTAACTTTTATGCGAGAGACTCGCGACACCGATTACGTTTGCATATATTTGTACACGCAACGCGCGATTCTTTTGCGCGACCACGTGTAAGTGGCTCTCGCGATGCAAATTAGTTTACTCGTAGTAAAGTCGATACAGAACGGAATTTCTGTATTGCGTAAAAGTAATACTCGATCGACGAAATCGCTTCAGTTTTCAAGAATTCAAAGTTTACGACTGTTCTGATCTATACAAGATAAAATTATATGTATATGAGCTTGTAACATTATGTAAAATATAATGTATAGTATTATAGATATAATTCTTCAATTCTACCAAAAAATGCATGTCTTTATATTAAAGAAATTTATATTAGCAAGGGTTTTTTTCTCCGTTTTCTATTGACTTTTTAAACATTTCATGTAAAATAAAATACGTACAAAAATTTTGAAAGTGTATTAACTTAAAACTACGATAAATTAAAGATTACAATACCTTAACAAAAATATAATGTTTCTTCAAATATTATTCACAGTTTTATAAGAAACAGTTTCAAAACGAGAAGTAAAAAAAAGAGAAGTTTATTCAACTAATGCATGAAGATCAGAAGAATTTCAAGTTGCAGACTGACGCTTGGAAAAGAAAATAAATGGCATTCACGCTGTAACGGGTACCTTTCATTTTTTATATAATTCAAATATATTCCGAGAGCTTTTTTTCTCATTGATTTATTTCGCAGGAAAATGCAACGCAGTTGGGGCCCAGCTTATGCAATTGCAAATGCAAATTAAACGAAATTAAACAGTTAATTAAAGTGCTGGCGCCCCCAGAGAAGTTAATTGAGATTCTTGGGAGATTTGTCGCGCGGAATGTCTTAATTTAGTCCCTTAAGCGCCCTAACTCGCCTTAACAACTTAGAATAATTGGATAACACTGCCGAGGCGCTCTCACCGCTAGAAGGAGGAAAATTTAGTCTTCCGGCACGGACGTCTTCTTTTTTAAACGCGTCTCGCAATTCATATTATACGCTCAAGATAATTCTGTCGGTTATCTCCCAGAGAAAAATTTTCCGTTGTTAGTTTATATACAATATATACAATATATATATATATATATATATATATATATACAACATATACAATATATATATATATATATATATATATATATATATACACGCCTTACGCATGATCGAAAACAAAACATCGATTTTTTACTTAAATTTTTAGAGAGGATAAGAACTACGAAACAAACTACGAAAAACTTTATTTTATTGCATTTTTTCCCTTTTTGTTAAAAATAATAAATCTACGATCAAAAACGTTTGGAAAAATTCTTATTTCTAAATATAACAGAGACGATAATCTTACGCATTCCATTGATAAATATTAGTTAACCAAAAAAATTCTTTTATACTATTAGGTGCAATCTAATAAGAAAGATTAGATTATAACGGTTACACACATATTATTTTTTAAACTTCTTGATTACTTTTTTGCAAATTTAATTGTATGAGATATCGTTTATTTTATTTTATATTTTACAAAAATTAATTTTTTTATTTTGTGTGACATGATTGTATTTTGTGTCTGTGTTATGCGTAGAATAAAAATAATAAAATTTACAAGATATGTGAAAATCTATAATGTTAAAATTATTTTAACAATAACGCTTGTAGTTTGTTGTTTTATTTTCCCAATTCTCATATAACGAAAGCAAAAACTCCGTATGCATTTTGCGCATTTTAATGATTACATTTTAATTTGCGGCGTATATTTTTACCATATGTTATATTTTAATTATTTTAATTTTGATAATAATTAAAATAAAATAATTAAAACCCTGTATATATGTATATAAAACATACATATTAAAATCAATACTACATAAAGTAGAAAATCTAAAAATATTAAGAATTATTTATCATAATTTAACGTAATGTTTTCATTATTGCTAAGCAATCGCACAATTTTCATGCATCTATATTTCTATATAAAATACATTGTTCGAGACACACGCTTGTATGATTAGTTGTTTTGATACATTTTTTTTACCGAGCTATATTTTATCTATCTAGGATTCTTTGATTAATTTTAAATCAAATTTTGCTCGACCAAACCTTATGCTCGACCCTTTAGAAAGATAATAATCCCATTTGATATTGTTATTAAGGAAAGATTAAAAGAGAGAGAGAATTAATATATTAAATATGTCATATAAATAATATGAAAATCCAAATTAATCAAAAATTTTGTAGATAAAAGATGACTCGCTAGGAAATCCATTGAGAGACACTTTGTATATCTTTCTTTGCTCGGCATGACGATCTAATTCGTGTTCTCCCTTCGATTGATTGCCATGAGTTTTCCCGAATCAGGCAGAGAAATAATTTTCTCTCATTATACTCTCGTCGCGATGTCAATCATTTGACCCTCGTCGCCGCAGTACCTAATCGTATAATCCGCTCCAACAAATCAATTCGGGTCTCCGACAAAAGCACCACTTCACGCTCTATAGCTTCTGCCTGCCAACTATGTTGATTACGGAGATGCGAAATTTTGCACGAATTTTGCTCCAATCATTTGGCATAATATATTTTGATGCGCGAGACATCAAAGTTTCAAATTTGCTTCATGATGATTTTGTGCATATTTGTCAATCATTAATTTCGGGGATTATTTATGCCATAAGCTTACAATGACTTGTACTTGAGGCAGAGCAATATAGTGTTACATAATAATGTAAGAAAAGAGGAAGAGGAAGAGAAATAGTAAGATACAGATAAACAATATATTAAGAGCAAAATAACCGAAAAGTGTGATATATATATATATATATATATATGTATATTGTAGTATAAAATAAGAACAATACATATATGTACTATTTCATATTAAATAACCCATCTATAGATGATAGGAAACAAATTTACATTTTAAAGTATTATATTCCCTTAAAATTTATTTTAATCACATATAAACATTTGTAATGAAAAAATATATAAAAATAAGGCTTTGACAATAATAACTAATTGTAAGCAAAATAACGGACTATAAGAGCCGACGCTAGGTGTAGTATGCGAAAAAATGTATTTTTAACAAATATTTGAGTCAATACATTAAAAATCAAACTTTTCGGCTCTAAATCGGGCCCTCTTCAGTGATAACAAGTCAAAAATAAACGCACATAATATACAAACATTACGCATACATTGGTATCGCAAAGTGCTAACGTGGAACGCAACGCCGGTGTTGAAAGGATTAGCATTTTAATATTAAGTCAAAGAACGTCAGAAGCGCGTTCCGAATCTCTCATAAAGTAGCATGGCATTGTTAAGGCGCGTATGTCCGACACACATCCGTACATCAGCAATCGACAGCAAGAATCAATATCGTCTTCTATATGCGGATGGAAACGAAAAGCAGCAAACTGCGACCCGACAGAACTACAGAATGCAGTATAGCTGTTAGAAACATTACAAGAGATGAAGCTACGAGATTAACTTACTGCGTGCTACGTTTAGGTACTCATCTCGCAAGCATTTTAGAAAAAAATTGAGTTTATATGGTTTTAACCGGCTTAAGGGGATCCTGCAACCGTATGATTTACCGACGGAAATGTGATTTTTGCACAGCTGCTATTTTTTATTGGATTTTTAGAATTAAAAATCCTTTTCCAGGATTAAAGTATACACGCAAACGGACACGGGACTTGTCAACTTTACTTTGAGAAAAAAATTTTTTTTTTTATATATGTTGGCACGGGATTTGTCAACTTTACGTTGAGAAAAACAAATTTTATATAAATTTCTTTTTTCTTTTTTAACGTAAAGTTGACAAATCCCGTGTCCGTTTGCGTGTATACTTTAATCCTGGAAAAGGATTTTTAATTCTATAAATCCAATAAAAAATGGCAGCTGTGCAAAAATCATATTTCCGTCGGTAAATCATACGGCTGCAGGATCTGCATCTTATACGGGACAGACGGGCAGACTTCTGGGGACTCGTATCATGGAGCATAAGCGAGTAGATCCTAGAGGACATTCGGTAGTGCAGATACATTGCGTGGAGCATGATAACAAATTTGATTTTGAGAATTCCGCGATTCTCGATAGAGAACCGTTCTATGTCAGACGCTTGGTTTCTGAAATGTTGCATATCGGTGTGCAACATAACGGTGTCAATTTGCAGATAGACACTGCATTTTTAGGCGAAACATGTCTCCCGCTAATAATGTAAAATAAAACATCGCTCTATACTGTTTAAACAAAGCCGTTAACGCGATCTCTCTTGTGCGGCCGTATATTTTCGGCAATCTGTTTGTTTTGTTTTTAATTACTACACGTTCGCGTGTCCTTAAGTTCTCGGCTTACGTTGCCGAACTGACATTCGTAGTTCAAACTCCAACGACTGCATATCATTCTCTTCCGATGGAAACTTGGCTATGGATACCATCGGAGATGTCTGATCACCGTTCGCCTAGCACGCTAGGTAAGTAATCATAGCATTATCTCTTGTAACGTTCCTAACAGCTACTGCATTCTGTAGTTCTGTCGGGCCAAAGTTTGCTGCTTTTCGTATCCTTCCGCATATAGAAGATGATATTGATTTTTGCTGTAGATTGCTGTACGGATGTGTGTCGGACATACGCGCCTTAACAATTAATGCCATGCTATATATACATACTTCCTGAGAGATTTGGAACGCGCTTCTCACGTTTTTTAACTTAATATTAAAATGCGAATTCTTTCAACACCGGCGTTGCGTTCCGCGACGTTATAGCCCTTTGCGATACCATGTATGCGTAATGTTGTATATTATATGCGTTCTTTTTTGACTTGTTATTACTGAAGAGGGCCCGATTAGAGCCCTTGTTTGGTTTTTAATGTATATTGACTCGAATATTTGTTAAAAATACATTTTTTTCGCATATCTAGCGTCGGCTCTTTTAACCCGTTATTTTGCTTAGTTAATTTATTTTTAATGAATAAAAAATGTAATCTTTGCAAGACGCTCTTTAGACTTCCCAGATAGCACAGCTGATCTTTATGAATTCATAAAGATCAGCTGTGCTATCTGGGTTACAATAAATTAGATACAAGTTTAATTAACATAATTCATATTGTATCTATATTATTATAGAGTTTATAATTTTCATACGTTTAAAATTTTTTCTTATTTTGCGTGATAATTTTTAAGTCAATGCGTCACAATATTAAATAAAAATATTATACGGTTAAAGAACTATATATGTACATATATTCGATTTTGAATCAATGGTTCGGCATTACAAACGATATCGATCTACTACTCGTAGCAAAGACATGCGCGCTAACGGGGTAGGTAACCATGGTTCGTCGTCCCATAAACTTGTCGGCATTGTTTCAAGGCGGCGCATACATACGGCTGGCTATCAATCGGCCTTTTCGCGTGGGGCACTCACCTCGTAAATTCTCACCCTTTGACACGTGCCCGATACGAATCCCTAGACCCGGCGGGGACCGGGGACAACTATGGCGATGCGCGTCGGCGCGACAGTAGGCAACCCCGTTCCCGTTGGCGCAGAAGCTTCACCCCTCGGGACCTGCGGGACGTTAATGAAATAACACGGGAATTAGTCTCGGACATTACCGACAAACTATGTCCATTATCGCACCCTGCGAAAGTATAGCACCCCACGAAAACTGAACTTTGAGGGTTGTTGCACCAGGACAAATTGGGAAAAGGCTTAAAAAAATCAAAGTAAATTATAACTTCTCTCTTACGTTGTATATGTGTAATTGCACTTGCGTAAAATTCATTATTATAAAGTTTGCTCATCAGAGAATTGTGTACATTATATTGGATATTCTAAATTTGAAATTTTTTATCTCATGAGAAGAAATGCACGTATTATCTATATGTCTATAGTTTTTATTATTAGCTTGTTTCTTTGATTAAATTAAATATTTAAAATGTTATAATTAAATGTTTCTGCTATATAAGTATTATGGTAAAAATGTTATATACTGAATGTTATAACTATATAAGTTTATAAGATTTTAATTTTGTTGCCTCTTTGCTTCATTTCATATAGAGTCACTTTATTCTCTGAGAAAATAAAGTTTACTGTTCTTAATATGTACTTAACTTGTAGGATTTTACTCTTTAAGTAGTTTGATTTTACATTTTATTCTTCTCGCTCTAATATGCACTCTGCTTTACCTTCAGTTTCTTAATTCGCATTCATATGGCATCATGCTTATAGGTTATACATATATGATACTGTGTGTATATGTCGCAGGCTTATTGCAAAATCAGCCTTTTGCGAAAACATTTGATCGTTTCTTTAATAAGACGTAGTATTTTAGACTTTTTGCAAAGTGCCTAGCCTAGCACCAGCCCATGTGTGCCAAAAAGCCTAAAGTGCGTTTAGTCTTATTGGGATAACGATCAGTACTTCGCAAAAGGCCGGCCTTTCGCAAAGAGGCTAGTCTTTTTGCAAAAGGGCTGATTTTGCAATAAGCCTGCGACATATATGTATACAGGGTGGATCATTAAAGGTGTTACTGGCTAATATTGCTAAAACTGAACGAGACATGCAATTCTTATTTTTCAGCGACTGTTTGGCATCGAAGCGGGCATTGTTTGATCAAGTTAATTCAACAATGTCCGTTTTGATGCCAAACAGTCGCTGAAAAATAATAATTGCATATCTCGTTCAGTTTCAGCAATATTAGCCTGTAACACCTTTAATGATCCACCTTGTATAATATATGTATATGCCGCATGTTCGCAGAACGCCGGAACATACCTAATCTCCGTGCGTGCGTGCGTACGTGTGTGCGTGTGTACGTGTGTGCGTGTAGGTGTGTGCGTGTATGTTGTTGCTGAGCTTTTAAGCGAACGCGCGTAAGTCGCTCAAATTGGTACGGATTTCCAGCCCAACACCTCGATTGTCTTCCCTAAAGAGTACTTCGCAGGCATACGTAAAATCACGCCTCGAACACACGCGCGTCGTTTGTCGCCTCTCTCCCCTTCATCGTGTCTTGCCACAACACGCTTCTTCTGTGCGTTCCTTTTTCCTAATCTCCTCGCTTTCTTGCTCTCCTAGCTCTATCGTATAATTGTCTTCTTCTCTCCTGTCCACAAAATTCTTTCCTTGTTGATCCCTACTTTGCTCACGCATATACCACCCTTTCTCTCATCCGTTCATCCCTTCGTTACTCGTGCATTTCGTTCCCTTCCCGTTCCCCTCTTTTTCTTTCTCTCTCTCTTTCTAATGTGCCAATCTCTCTCGTCGTACGTCGCACTTTTGTAGGTACTTATCCATTCCCTGTTTTCTCTCCCCCTTTTTCAATATTCTTATCATATAAATAAATTTTTTTTTTTCTGTTGGCTTTCTTTTTAATTACATTTTCCTTTTATTAATTAATTTAATTTTACACTTTATACATATACATATATAGATATATATATATATATATATATAAAATATATATATGTATATATATATATATATATATATATATATATATATATGTATAAAAAAAACCTTTGTTCACAAAAAATCAAATAAGAGAAAGAAAATTTTCTTTTCCATTTTTCTTTCTTTTATTTGATTCTTTGAACGAAGGTTTTTCTTTGTGCTTCTTTATTTTACTTGTTATGATATATGTTATTTAAATTAGATTATATTAATTTCTTATTGCTTAAATTTCTTTATGCCTCTTGATTTTTGTATTCATATTACATATAGATATATATTTTATCAATAATTATCGAATTTTTAATTAGACAATTACTCGGTAAATTTTTACAATTAGGGCCCCAACGAGAAATCAATCGCCATTTAAATATGTTGTAGGGGGGGTCTTTCTGAGTAATTCTACGCAAGAAAAAAGTGGGGGACGGCATTGGTTTAGAAGATATAGCAAATTGAAATTTCACAATTTTAATGCTTTTTATTAGATATTATAAAGTAACACCACGCCGATGACTTTGATTTTAACATATATTATAGAAGTTTTGTTAATAATATTTAACAAATAATTTGTTAAAGCAGAGAATAGTTGGTATATGAAAAGTACATGTTTATATGTACGATAAATAGTTGACATATAAATATGTACTTTTCATATATCAACTATTCTCTGCTTTAACAAATTATTTAACAAATAATTTGTTAAAGCACGCCGTTAACCTATATAGGTTAGTGGCGCGCTTTACTTCTTTCGTCGATATGTCAGATTTTCTAACCTGAATAGTCGTCAACTGTAACGATTAATATGTCGCCCCTCTGTCCACGCATGTACATACTTTGCACTGAAAAAAGGTTTTGGTTATAATAACCAAGGCTTGGTAAAATAGCTTCAACTAAACGGTTTAGTGATTATGACAAAATATTTGGTTAATGTTAACAAATTTGTTAACATTAACCAAATACTTTGTCATAATCACTAATATTTTGTCATAATCACTAAACCGTTTAGTTGAAGCTATTTTACCAAGCCTTGGTTATTATAACCAAAACCTTTTTTCAGTGTGGTATATTAGTTTCTTATATATGTATCTCATAATACTCAAAATAACTGTTATAATTTTCAAACTTTTTTGTTAATAACTTTTTAATAAACAACGATTCCTTGCTAGAACCTTTCAAAGGTTACTCAGGAAAATAATCTCTGTAATATATGTCAAGATCAAAGTCATCGGCGTGGTGTTACTTTATAATATCTAATAAAAAGCATTAAAATTCTGAAATTTCAATTTGCTATATCTTTTAAACCAATGCCGTCCCCCACTTTTTTCTTGCGTAGAATTACTCAGAAAGACCTCCCCTACAACATATTTAAGTGGCGATTGATTTCTCGTTGGGGCCCTAGTTGTAAAAGTTTACCAATTACTCTCTTTCTATCTTTCTTTCTTCCTTTCAATTATCAAAATTGCTCAAATTTGCACCAAGTATACCAAGCGAGATATCCTACATACCATGCAGCAAATATAAAATTAAGAACAGAGAAGATTCGATTCTTTTGAGAAAAATCGCATGTCAAGTTATCGAGAAGATACGCTCGAGCAGCGTGTTGAATGGGCCGGCGCGGCCGCGGCGTGTCCCGCAGCCGTCCGCGTGCACGCCTTCGACCGTAAAAGAGACCCGTAGAGGACTCCTTTCAAGGAGTAACCGCAAATCCTAGTATAATACTAATAGGGCCATAATAGGGTCAATAGGGCTTAGCCGTGCGACGACAATAAGATCTTGTCAAAATACGCCGGGTAACACGAGCCTAGGAAACGGATTTTTCTCAATGGGGGTCTGTCTGTCCCCCCTCTACCGCATCAACGAGGCGATGCGCATTATGGGGTTTTCAAAAAATCTGAAACCTTCCACCCGAGTGCGCGATTGAGGTTTAAGTTTCACCACGTTCGCCAGCCGCCGATCTCGTGAAAGGAAAATGGATAGGAAAAACCGTAGAATGCCGTATCACTCTATTGGGATTTCAAGTGAACAGTTTCGCACACGATATATGTGGTACTTCACTGAATGCTAACTGAGCTCAATTTCCGGCGATGTTTTTGCCAAAAATTGGATAGTTTTTATGTAATTATAACGTTATTGTGTGTGTATAAATCTGTTAGCTAATGACATTGTGGAAAAGTTAATGTATGATGTATTGACATTTACCATACTCACATTGATGTAGAGATACAGTATATTTTGAATTGATTGAAAATTATGCAAAATTAAAAGAAATATCTAGAGGTCTCTCTCTCTCTCTCTCTCTCTCTCTCTCTCTCTCTCTCTCTCTCTTTCTCTCTCTCTCGATTATTCTATTGAATTTATTAAAATAAATTTGAAACATGTTTTGCGTCTATAAAGGGTCAGAGTTACGTTTCTAAACATATAAATATCTAAGAATCAGAGTATCCAGAATATTTTAATAAACAGAGCAATAATTTTTGTACAAATATTGTTATATATAAGATTTTTCTGAAAAAAGCGCACCGCTTTTCGCAGAATGAGTAGTGAGTTAGGCTTGTTAAACCTTCCGTCGGCAGGCTGTACTTTTCTGGATTAATTTATCAAACAAACGTGCAAACTCCGGGTCAAACTTGGCATCCCTATTTTAAGACGCCGGCTCGTTAAAGTCATTTGAGGGTGCAATTCCGCCACCATCATTGCCAACCTTCCCTCCGTGAAACGCCAAGTCTATCTTGCACCCGCCAACAAGCCCCAACTTTCTTAGAAGGCAAATCTTTTCCAACCCCTGTTTTTCGCCACCCCAGCATCTACGTCGCGCACGGTGGGATGACTTTATCAGAACATGGCTACGTTGTGAAGTGTCTTAATACGTTGGTGTTTTTTTTAAATAATGCTTTTGGAATATTAAAAAAATACCCGTTTTTTTTTACATAACATAACAGAATTCGAAGAGGAATTAATAGTTAAAAATTAATTATAATGTTTAAATCGTGAGCATCTATAGTAAAAGAATAAAAAAATATAATTGCAAAAACTCTTTAAAATAATTAATAGGAATATTTTCATAATGTCAGGCGAAAGAGTTCATATTGCACAAAGAGTACTATGGGATATGTTAATATGTTAACTAATTAAGCAATGCAAACTAGTACAATTGTATGATCAATAATCTAAATTTTATAATCTCAATTTTAAAAAAGGAGCTTACGTTAGCGTTATGTCAAATTATTTATTAATAAAGTCATTAAAGATATAATATATTTGAAGTCAGGCGTAAATAATCAGAAAGACTTCTTTCTTCTCCTCGAGGAGTTAATAAATATTTTGGGCTTTTGTTAATTTGGATTTCGAATTGATTAACTTCATTTTGTCATCGATATAGCCGGGGAATAGAAAAGCGGATTCTTTTAAGAATCATTTGAACGAAATAATCTGGGTCACGAATCTCCTTACCTTTGAAATATAAAAAATCTTTTTATAAGATTTTAATTAATTAAATTACGGTTAATTCTCGTGCTAAGTAATTAAGAGTAGCGCATTTGAGCGAGATTGTAATGTATGTTTCTGCAGATAGAAAGAAGGATAAATATAGCATTGAGATCTAGAATATCTTACAATTAGTAGGCAGAAATGAAATAATTATCAAATTTATTCCACGCGTTAATCAAAGCTTGCGTTAAATATGTGTACTATACTTATCCATTTAATGATACATCAAAGGAATGCAAAAATTTAACGTTAAACTACTTACTTAATTTTTTAGATAAATATCATTTATTAGTCATACAATACTACTTGTAGAGTTTAACTTATTATAATAAAGCTTAGTAATTATTGATTGAAACTGTTTTATTAATTAACATTTTTACTTATAGGTAATTTAACATTTTTTTTCTTTGTTTTAGGATTTTCGCAATCAAAAGGATCATTCTCCAATACGAGTCCAGGTGAGATTTTCATGAAAATCTAATATTTCTAACATAATAATATCGCAGTAAATTTAAACATGTGAGTGTATAGTTACTTAATAAGATATGACGCAAGTAATGTATGTAAAACATATAATATATTAAAGTACATATAAGTAACGAATAAGATTAATCTTAAATATACTTTTTTTTTAGGTTAATATATTTATTTAAAAACTTAAATACATAAAAACTTATATAAAACTTAATAGAATATGAATTAAAAACGAAAAAGAATTGATTTTATTAAGAGAAAACACGCATTTGTGAAAAGTCATAATTTGTTCAAAATTTAACAAGATGGAGATAAAAAACGTAACAATATAACATTTTTATATGCGTCAGGGTACTTTTATTTATTTTCCTGACAATCGTGCGAAAATTCATTGATTTTTTCTCGAAACGGAAAGCGGCTACCAAAATCGTAAACGCGTTTATGTAGTTGAGTTGAATTTATAATACAATTGTCGAATGTGAGTATTGTGAAAAATTAATCGTGTTTGTAGAATGTATTATATATAAGCGATAGTTCCATCCAATAAAAGTAACGTTTTCGAGTCACGTATTTTGTATACGAAACTACAAATAAAACAAATCATGAAACCATATACAAATGAAACAAACTTGCATTATGTTGGTAGCAGATTATTATATTGTAGTATAATAATTTATATAGTCCTCAAGTGTGTCAAAATAACAGTTAGATTTCTCTCTTTATAGAGCATTATTTCAAAGAATTTCAATTTTGTTGGTAAATCTTAAATGAAATAGGCAGAAATACACAACAATCCAAATATTAGTAACAAATAATACTAGCAATCGTCGCTTTCGTGATTCTACAGCAATGAGTTCTACAGATGTCATAACCATTATCGCCATATGATGACATCATGTGCACATTGGAAGACGGGAAAAAAAACTGCTTACGTATTCATGTGCGCGATGATTTCGATTTTTACGATCCATTAAGCGCGACCCGCTTAGCCCGCAAAGCGATGTCGCTCGAAACAAGAGACGACAAGTTGAAAATGATTACTGAGGATGAGCTTTGCATCTAATGGGGATAAGTTTCTGCATTACTTGCTACAAACATCCATTGTCACATCGTAGAATCGATCAATTAATTATCACTAGCGATTTATGGTAATGTCTGTAAGATATATCGTTAATTTTTTTATATCTTATTTATTATTTGATATTAAATTAGATATGTATGCGTATTAATTTGGAATATTTGCTAATAACACTTCTTAAATTAATGGTTAGTAATTGCTATTGCTTCTTCTTAAAACTAATATTGTTTACTGAAACGTCTGTGTGTATATTTAATAGTATAATTATTTATAATTATATATATATAATTTTGATAAAAAAAGATCTTGAAAGTAATCTTCTTCAATTATTAATAAGCATCAGCATTATCTTATAGAAATAATATACATAAATGATTTTAATATTTAATTTAATATTCATTAAATCATATTAAATGATATGAATGATGAAATGATTATTAGATCACCTTAAGCAGATTAGTGATAAAAACCTCAATAAAAAAGATATTGTCTTTAATTTTATATGGAAAATATAAACTTAAGGGGGTAGACAACTTTGACAAGCGAAAAAATTGGCTCTTTTGAAGTTAAATATTTAAGAAATAAAAAACTGAGTACATTTAAACTTTGGCACATAATTCTGTTCTTTTACAGTTATTTAAAAAAATTATTAAATAATATTTTTAATAACAGGAGTTATTGGTAATAAAGGGAATTAGTTCTTTCTGTTCACTAGCTGGTGGTGGACATACTTCTGAAGTAACGAAAATCTAAAACAAAATTTAAAAAAAACAGATTTATAATCTAGAAAAGTGTCTAAAATATGTCGGAAGCAAAATTTAAAATTTTTTAAAAATTTTATTGAAGAAAATGCAATTCTGATTTTTTTTGCAATTAAAATATTTCTTGTCTTTTTTTGAGAATTTTTTTCGAAATTCTGCTTTAGACACATTTTAAATATTGTTTTTAATAACATTAAAAAAATTTTTGAAAGAAATTATTGAAGCCGTTTTCGAGATTTCATGCCTCCATCAGCAACTACTGAATTGTTTTCCTTTATTGCCAATAACTCCCATTATTATTAATATTTTTTAACAGTTTTTTTTTAAATAACCGTAAAAGAATATAGAATCATGTGGTAAAGTTTCAAATACTCGGTTTTTCATTTCTTAAATATTTAACTTTAAAGAAAAGATCAATCTTTCCGCTTGTCACGGCCACCCCCTTAACAAGGTAACAACATTTCAAAGGGCGTAGCATTTTCAAGGAGCCGATTTAAGATTTGACAGCGGGCGTGGAAACGTACTCGAATTTCGAGTAAAAAGTCTCCCGTTACCGATTAGCGTTTCAATGATGAGGTATATATTCAGCACCACTAATTTCTCAAAATATTTTGACATAAAATATAATATAACTGCACGAGCCAGATGTTAGTAACGGGATCATTTCTAATTAAATATTAAACATATCCGAATTTAGCGAATTTATCAAGATAAAGACAATTTCCACAATCGCGCACTTATTCTTGAAATCATAGTTTTTTAGTTTCGTTTTATAGTATTTCAATTTGAACTTTTCCGATATTTTCACTTAAATCATGAAATTTTCTGTCTATACAAATAACCGATACTATATATCGAATCGGTGCCAAAAGAAATTTGCAATTTTTTGCGGAAAGTCAGTGACAACCGCTAAACTTGTTAAGTTTCACTTCTACATCATTTCACATCGTGTTTCCGTACATCTTCAATTTTCTAGCAGTCTTTTTCGCGCAGCATCGCCGGAGGCGGCAACGCAAGTCTCCTTTTACTTGCAGGATTCTCTGCGGTATTTTCCTTTGCCGGCAAATTGGACTATTAAGCTCGTAGCTCTCATACCTCAGAAACGCGTTTTCGCGAGAACCGCGTATTTTCTCGCCCATCCACTATTTGGGAGCTCCTTCACACTACGTTCTGCATCCGCCCCCATTTCTCTCCCCTTTCTTTCTCGTTTCCTTTTTCTCTTTCTGTCCTTGTCTGCCTTACGCAAAACTCCCTTGCATCTCAAAGTGTTGCACAGTTGTTAAAACAACCAATTCCGACGGAAAGCCCCTCGTTACTAGGTGTCCGCCGTTGTCGCGGGCAGCTTCTACGTGTCTGACGTAAAACATCTCGGACTCACAAAAGAAGTTACCGCGTACCCTACGTTCAAGAAGTGTGAAGATTGCTTTGTCTGATAAATATTGGTACTCAAAATTGTGTGTAGTTAATAATGTAATTACAATTTTCTTTTAATGTTGTGTCATCTATCATCTCTGCAGAAATGAATATTATAATATTATTATTGATATTTATTAATTGATTTTTACATATAATTTATATATAAATAACGCACGGAAAATAATATTCTTTTATTATAATGCATTAAATTTGATATTGAACTATTGTTTAACAATTAGGGACCTTAAAAGAATTTAGTTCTAAATCAAGTTCAGTTAGTTATGAATAAATTAACCAGCTTTGAGACATTAATCTATACAAAAGAGAGAGAGAGAGAGAGAGAGAGAAAGAGAGGGGGGGGGAGAGAGAGAGAGAGAGAGGGAGAGAGAGAGAGAGAGAGAGAGAGAGAGAAAGAGAGAGAGAGAGAGAGAACCATTAGGCCTCTATTGAAAGATAATTAATTATATGAGGTACATGAGCCGAGATACATGCATGTTTTGTTAAGGTACTGTGCTACCTCGATTTCTCATATCAAATAGTAATGTATATTTTCAATTATGATGAAATCAACAATAAGTTCTCTAATCAATTGTTGGGTTATTCGTTGCGTGACGAGATCGATAATTACAGTAGACCTTCATATAACACGAGAATTTATATAATACAGTTTATTTCGTATAACACGACGGAAAAATTTTAATATCTATTTTTTTTAATAAAATAAAAAATATTTTACTGTAACATCTTTAATATTTATTTTACATTTTTTTATGATAAAATCTTACATCCTTTATAAATATATGTGTTTCCATATACATGCATAATTCATATATGCGTATAATCTATGTGACTTGTATAACACGAATTTATATAACACGTGGAACGCATCCCCCGAATTATACGGAGGTCTACTGTACTACAATTACTACATACTATATATAGCTTTGCATTAAATAATTTTTGTTTCATGGATTTCGTTAAAATGTATCAAAATATTATACATTATTACATTATACGTTACACTAAAATATGATCATAATTTTACTAATTATTTCGTCAAGTATTAATTTGCTGAAATATACAGATTTATGATGTTTGTTGTGTTATGATTTATGAAGAAAGAAGTAATTCAAATACTCTAGTTATGTTAGATTTGTTAAATATAGATCTTTTTGTATAATAAATGGTAAATATTTAGCGCGAAATATGTCCTAACATATATATTTGAATTGCACTAATGATCTAAATTATAGTAATTCCACATAGATAGATTGTTCTTTCTAGATTTCAAGTCTTTTAGGTACTGCATATTTGTATTGTTAATGTACATTACATGTACAATTACATTATATGTACAATTGCACTATATATAATATATATTTTTATTTATAATAAAATGTGTTACATTAATATGTTACTCTAGACGCGTCGCGATGCATCATTAACGCTTACCATATACCCCAAACACGTTATTGCAAAAGGAGTCTGTATTTTCAGACAGACCAACGCAACGATTGCCTCGTCGAAAGGGGCTGCGCGCTATGGAGCGTTTAGAGGAGTGCCAGAAGCATTCCCGTACTCCAATCCAATCATCTCGTTTCCTCTCGTATCGATTTCATCGTCCGCTAGAAATTTCCTCCGTGAAAAGAAACGCACAAGACAGCAGGGAGAGGGGAGGACAAGCGACGGAACAGGGAATTACGGCGGTAACTCGCGAGACGCACAACGAGGAGAGAATAAAACCCGGTTTCTATAAACGATTTTGAAATGGTGTGCGTCTCGTCACGACTAGAGAAGCCCGCGACGGGGATAGCCGGGACAAAAAGGAGGCGGAAGGCGGAAGCGCGGGTAGCAGCGAAGTTAGGATGTTAGGAAGGGACGGTGAAAATCGAAGTTGGGAGTCGGCGTAAAACATAGAGAGAGAGAGCGAAGCAGGGATGTGGCTCGTATTTTTCTTCTATAAAAAATTAAGTGCGTTCGACCATGAAGGAGCTCGTGCCTGATTACCAGCGTCGCTTGAATACGGGAGCCTTGCCAACATTTTTGTCGTAAAACGGTTTCCGTTCTAAAGGCCTACGCCTACGCTATATATACCGGCTATACATATTCATGCCGATATGTCTTTCAGATCTAATACATGCTTCGCGTGATACGAGAGGTTGACTCCGTCGCGTCTATAGACAAATAAACATTCTTTTATTTTTCAAAGCATATATACAAATTAACTGAATAGATTTTCTAAAATAGGTATTTACATTGTAACGACGATTAAAATCTTTATCACTCAATAATGATAATTATCTGCGGATTAATAATATACCAATTAATATACATATTACTAAAGTGGAATGGAGAAAATAAGAAGAAGTACTTAGCAATAGATTTATTAGCAGAAAATATATTCATTTAGACTGATAATTTTATTAAGTGACGGTAAGGCTAATTATATAGGTAAGGCTAATACATGCAAGAACAAAGTAGACATAAAGAATAGAAAATGAGTTAGCCTTTTTTGGTCGGATATCTTACAGGTTTTATGAAGGTAACATCGTGAAACGTAAAATTAAATTGTGGCGAAAGATGCGTTTTAGTCAAGCAGTAAGCGAGTTAAATTCAGAAAGTGACTCTATAGGGATGAAATCTTTCGTATCCGACTTCTTACTATAAGTGTCATCCCTTACAAGGAGTTTTTCTACTCTCTTTTTTTCTTGATCACCTATATATATGGTTGATTGTAACGGCGATATCGATTCGAGAGACGAATGTGCTGTTGCTTGCAACTGCTGCTTTTTATTCATCCAACCTTGTCGAGGGAGAGAATATCGTAATAGGAGCATTATAAAATTAAGAAACAAGAAAGAATAGAAGAGACAAAAAGAGAGATGTAACTAAAACAGATAGAAGATATATGCTAAGGGCGTCTACGCTACGGGAGAAGGAAACAAAGATATTAATTAAGAATTAACACGCACGTTAAAATTACCCTTAATTAGCAACAGCCACTGCTGCCGGAAGTTTTTTCGTGTCTGCACGGAATTGTAACGCTGCTGAATATCAGCGAGATATTTTATTTGAATTGCGATTATATAGAGGAAAGTCTCCTATTATGAGATAGGATTCCTAATATGAGATAACGGGGTTTCTTTTAAACTATTAGACCCTATCTGGGCCTATTAGTTTAAAAGAAACCCCGTTATCTTATATTAGGAACCTATCTCATAATAGGGGATTTTCCTCTAAAATTCTAAATATAAAAAACTGAAATTTTAATTCCAAATTAAAAATTTTGTTAAATTTACTTTAAATATTGATAGATATTAATCTGCGATTATATTATAATATGTATAGCTTCGTGTGTAGACCTTACTAAGAGAAAAATGTAGTTAAAAATATAAAAACCCTAGTTTTTGATTATATGTTTTTGATTATATACTAACAATAAGTTGGACATGGAAATTTGTCACAAATTGCAACAAGTTTTCCTTTAAACAAGTGACGTTGAGAGGGTTTACGTACAATTGTTCTCATATTTTTGCTTAATCTAAGCTCTAAGAGTATCTTTTTTTTTTATATTTTGTGAGAAAAAAACAATAGCAGCTTGAATAGCTTGAGTGGAACGGCTGGTCGTTAATGCCCTACTAATTAGTGACAGATGATTTAGATTTAGGAGATTCACATTCAAGAAAATCAAAAATTTAAGAATCTCTATATAGGTTCTTTCATTGCTATAGTGTTCTCTTGATACTTTTAGTGAATTCCTCGGCTGAGTCGTTGTAGGCAGGACCTGTGTACGCATTGAGTGGAGTATGTGAAATTGTGACGTCATCGCCGGGAGGCCATTTTGGCTCAGCTGGTCGTGACAAAAGGCAACTCGAATAGCAGGACGCCATGTCCTGTCTCACGCCCGTCACACAATAGAGACAATATACATATACATATGCGTGTTTAGTGCTACGCATATGTCGATGCCGCGGATTTGTATGTGTTTATTTGCATGTTCTGTGGGGCACGTACAAATTACGAATTTCTTTCAACTGTCTCTCTCTCTCTCTCTCTCTCTCTCTCTCTCTCTCTTTCTTTTAAAGACATTTTATTTTAATTCATTTTATTTTGTAACCCAATCTATTATAATTGTAAATTAGAAGACATTATATTTTAAATTTAAAAACTCTTTTTCTTTGCCACTCAACACACAGCACACATGTATGTATCTAGATCCTTTCACTCCTAGCGGCGCATTAGGGCCTCCAAGAAGGTTTCAATAATCGCTTTAAATTCAGATGTGCGGGTAATTAGCCCACAGCACCCTGGCATGGCGAATATTGCCATATAGTGTTTGGACCAATGGTTTAACGTCTCTTCCGAAAGACGGAGCCCAGTTTTCCCATTTGAAAATTTTTCTTGCATGGGGGGCGCAATTTCTGGAAATAAATTCCAGTGTACTCAAGTGGACTCGAACCCGGTTTCCCGGATTGCGAGTCTGGCGCTCTACCACTAAACCACACTGCCGCCCACACAGCACACATGCAGATACAATAATTAAAGAAAAAATATATTCGTATTTTATATTATTTAAACACATTTATTTAATATATTATTTTTAAATAATAGATTACGATTAATACAAATTAGAGACGACGAAATGTTCTTCTTTCTACTTTTAATTTATATTTATAAACGTTTAAAAGAAACTCTGTATAAGATAATTCAGATTTGTTTAAAGGATGAAAGAAGTGAGATGAAGAAAGGAGGTGCGAAGAGGCAAGTTCTCGCTTCAGAAAATATTTTGACATGTACGGTCGGTGGCGGTGGTTACATGTGGTGTGTCGGGTAAATTTTTTACGTGGGGGTTTTGGGTTACACTGTATGGGTTGGCGCTTTAAAGCGATACACGACTCGTATAAATATTGCGCGCCTGAAAATGCACCGTCAAGAGCACGTCCGGGCCATCCTCGACTCCTCGAGGCGGAATTGCGAAGAAAGGTAGACGAGCGAGGGTAGTGGGAAGAGAGGGCCCTTTTCCACCCCTGCTTGTGCTCTATCCTCTATGCGGATACAGTGACTACATTGTGGGTTTAGGGTTCATTGTGCGTCCGGCACCATGGGTATTGTCGCGCTTTTTCGAGGGCCGGAGATTCACACCTTTTCACAGGCGCGATTTTCCACGATGAGCGCGTTCTATTGAGCGAAAGAGGATGGGACGAAAAATCAGAGAACGAAGGCGCGATGTAAATCTTCCTTGGAAACTGTTGTTTCTGAATAAATTTGTATATCCCGCATTTTGGATAGTCTTATTTTGTGCATGATGATAATCGCAAAATTAAACTTAGTGAGATGTCTGTGTATATAGGTAGTGTTCTACTTGAATTGTATATGTATAATGACTGATTTGATCAAATTAACTATAATAGTGTGCACGATCTCTTTGAATTAATTTTTCAAACATTACTGCATATTGTTCTTACCATTGTTGTCTAGTAGTTGTATTCATATTACAGTAAAATAAATCAATTCAATATTCACGATTTTGATATTGTCGAAATCGATATAAATTATTAAGTTGCATTGTCTTCTGTTATTCTCTCAAGAGTTTACAACGGTATTTAATTGCGCTAATTTCAATGAGATTTCTAAGAGATGTATTTTCCGCGCTTCTCATGAATTTGTAATGAAAGGAGTTACAAAGCTTTCCAGGTCTCTCTCTCTCTCTCTCTCTCTCTCTCTCTCTCTCTCTCTCTCTCTCTCTCTCTCCCTTTCCCCCTCTTTCCCTCTTTTATTTTCTTTAAAGAGACAATTAGACTCTTCTTACTAATCTGGAGGGGAGTCAACGAGACGTAGAAGAGTTTGATCAGATCGTTAAGTTTCTTTTATAGCACCGATACACTGGGATACCTACCTTTTATTAAAATTAGAGAACTTTTACATTCTTCAAATAAAGCAATATGACAATCAGCACAAGTTAAGTATAACTTTAAGACATACAATAATATATAACTTAAGTATAAAAATATATAAATAAATAGTATAGTAAAATTAACGATTATTTTTCATATTTATAATTATAACATTTGTTGTTTTGTAGAAGTCTAAATTATTTTATTAAATTATTTTTGACATTCTTTTTTTCTTTTACTGCTTGTGCTTAAATTTATTAAAAAAGCTTTTATACTACTATTTTTATATTTCCATTGCATCACATTAAGTATAATCTATTGAATTTCTGCAGATTAATTTATTGTAACATATATAGAGGAATAAATGTGTGTAAAACGGCCTTCCCCTTGTTTTTAACAAATGCTCAGCTCTGTCATCGGGAGACTTAGCAAGTTATGTTGGTTACATGTTGCAAACGTGCCTAGTGCATTATGGTGTTAATGACGTCTTTCATACGGACGCAATAAACAATTTTCTTAATTTCTTTACGTTTAATTTAAGGTGAGTCCAAGCTTTATTAAGTGTTTACCTCTTTCCCATGCAATCTTTCTAGTCGCTCATATATTTTTTAATATATCTGTAGATTCTATAGTGATCCTGAAAGCCGAATATTCTGAGAAATCTTTTAAAATTAAGTAAAAATTTTGTTTAGACTTTTTTGATATTTTTGCAATTGTGGGTAAAACGGTCAACTTTACTTGTGGGTAAGACAAAGAGGAGAAAGTTGAATGTCTTTTTTGTGGAGAAAATTACTTCAATTTAGTAAGAGGAGAAAAATGGATCCACACACACAGTGCATTTTCTCTAGGAAATGGTGCCATGAGGACTGCGCCGAGACAGAAAATTTTATCTGTGACTTTTGCAAATAAAAAAATTAATTATTTACCTATTGAAATACCTCTAAATTTATTTTAAAGTAAGCCTACACTTTTCTGTAGTTTATATCACAATATATAAAATAAGTATACTACAAAAATATACATATTATACATAAAATAGAAATAAAATTATATACTGGGGCCGTTTTACCCACAGGATGTGGGTAAAACGGCCAAAATGCATGTCTGCAGTTTACCGTTTGCTACTAATTTTGAAAATTTAAGGGTGCTTATAATCAACTTTTTTAATTAACAAAGATGTCAATGAATACTCCTGACGGTATTTCGAATTCAAATATGGTTTCCTTTGAAAGTAAAATTATTTTATTTTTTAAGGGGGCCGTTTTACACACATTTCCCCTATACAAGATTACTGATTTGAAGAGATATAAATAAAATTGTCAAATTGTAGGATATTAAAAGAACAGAATAGGTTTTCGTGATATTACGTTTTCTCTTACTTCAGTCTGTATTTGACGGTTCGCGGGCTATGTTTAGGTCAACATATGCAAGCGTAACTTTGTCTGGCGCCAAGAAACAAAATATGCAGCACAAGTTCAGAAATATAAAGTTACATCGAAAACAGCCGACAGTCAGCACTTTCCTGAAACGTTACATATGTCTTTAGAACGCCGTATTGCGCGGTGCTCGGGATAGACTACTTTCAGAGTCTCTCGTAAAGTCTGGTATAACGTATAACGCTGTTTAGTCAGGTCGAGCAGATAATAATCAGGTTTCACAAGTAAGTACGCGCTCTTTATTATTTCAAGAGAGACATATATTAAAATAACTGAGTTAAACAATCAAGATTGCTATTTTAGTTACATTCTGTATAAGAGATTTTGATTTTATATTAATATACATATATAGTTAAATTTTTTAATGTATGTATATTATATATAAATTTTTGACATTTTACGCTATTTTACGATTAAAATTTCTTCTACTAATGAGATGGTTAATTCTAGCACTTTGGCAAGTAATGATATTAACGGTACAATAAATACAAGCGTGCACTATCCAAATAATTATGAATTCACTGAATCATGAAATGTCTCAATTTGTATATTCACTGTTTACTCGGTTTTCGACATTTAATGATATTATTTGCAAAAGCTCTGTTATTTATCATAATTATTCCATTCGCGTGATATTCCATATCATTCACACATAACTGTTTTAATTAGGATAAATTGTTTGAATATCAACGTTAAATGACAAGAAGTACATACAAACAATTGTCCAGCACTTTACTTGATTTTTTTTCTAAATTAAAAGGATATTTGTATTACAAGAAAAAAAAAGAGAAAAATAGTCAGAATTGTCAGTGTAAAAAAAATTATAAAAAATTATTGTATGAAATATTATAAAAAAATTTTTTTTAATAATATAGATAATATTTCATAATTTCAATTTTTTATAATTTAAATGTAAAAATTAATTAAAGTAAAATTCGGTTACAAATTGCCTTTCAAAGAGTTTTAGCTCTCAATATGTAAAAATACACAAATTGTATTATAATTCGATAAATGTAATAAGCATAACATACAAGTAAATGATAAATAGGTATGTAATAGGTATAATTCCTATATAGAATAGTGTATTTGTCCAAAATCCTGATTATTAGGACCACGTATTATTTTTGTGTGATTTATTCCTTTGTTTACGTCATACGCTGCCCGCGAGTCCAGCTGTCAGGATGCTAAACTTTCCGCGATAACCGTTGACAATTTCCTCGGTCATTGATGTAAAGTCAATGTTCATTGCGAGAGTGATGCGAGGATGGCTTCCGACAGTGCACCTTGTGCACCGTGGTGGGTGGACAGGAGGCGGCGGCGGCGGCGGCGGCGGCGGCGGCGGCGGCGGTAGTGGCGACAGTAGTGGTAGTAGCGGAAGGAGACGAGGAGAGTGAGAGGAATTAATGGGGACGGACTGTAGAAGTGGCTATAGCCTAGAGTCGTGTTAGGGCCAGGGCCATTAAGCTTAATGACATAATGAAGTAAATGGCTGTGCATGCCATGCCACGCCTGGGACTATAGCTTATAACCGCCGCGCCTCCATCCCCGCGCAATATACTGCGTGCCAGGAATTCCTGACTTATGCCGCTATACTGCCCAGTCGAAAGGGGTAGTCGCGTTGCTCTTTCTCTCTTTCTCTCTCGGATCTCTCTGTCTCTCTGTCTCTCCCTTTCTCTCGTCGTTGGTCTCTCATTCCCTTCTCCGTTTTCTCTCTCTCTCTCTCTCTTCCTCTCGGTATCTCTTTCTCTTATATTGGTACATTACATAAGGGGCGCCCTACGTACCGCTGCGCTGTACCGCACACGTGCTGGAAGTGAATTTATTTCGGGGATTGCTAAGACGTCAGCGTCCGGGCGTCCCTCGTTTTCCAGGAGATGAGCCACTAAAAATTTTGTGTTCTAGCTCTCTCTGCACTGTTTGAATATCCTGTTCGAAGTGTGCACCGAATCTATCGGTATTTCTTTCTTCTTTTTGTTATTTGACTCATCGAAACAAAAAAGAATATCAAATTGCATAGACAATTGACCGATGCTATCTATTTCTTTTAGGTACGCTCACATTTCTTCTTGATTAAGATAAACTCGATGTTAATATAAAAAAAAAAGATGTCAAGTTACGTAATTAAAATATATAATTCTTTTTATAATAATTTATACATATTGCGAAGAGAGAAAATATTTATAAATATTTTTACTAAAAATTTTTATATTTATTTCATTCTGTTAATTTTTACACAAAAACGATGCCATATCATGGATGGGTAATTAAGAAATTTTTGCGTTGCTTTCCATAGCATTCACAGGCATGGAACAAAATCTAAGAACATCGGTAAAAAAAAAATGCTATGTTTTCGGGCAATCAACACTTTGCTCTTTGTTCTTACCTGGCACTTGAATGTACGGACATCACAATATTCACACTTTGTTCTTAAAGGCTCGAATTTCGCACGTGACCATCACGAGAATGAGAATGGACCGAATTACACATCTAAAAGCACGGGAGGCGTGAAATTTGTGCCAAGAAAAAGAGAAATAGAACGAAATGTTGAAAATTGAGAAAGGTCCCGAGAGAGCTATTCATTCATATTTGAAATTTATTATTAATCGGTTTAATCGTATTTATATTGAATGTTTTCATTTAAAAACTTCAGTTCTATATACCTCTGAATCAATAATAATGTAGGAGATAACATGAGTTCATTAATTTATTCAATTTATTTATAATTAATAATATAGATATTATAATGCACTATTCTTACATTAATATTAAATTTCTAAGAAATAGAGTTATTTTTCTATACACATGGAAGATAAAAATAATGTATCTTTGATACGGAAGCTATTTCACGAATGTTCAAGATGAATGTAAAATCAATTTATTTTTTACTTGTTCCGATAGAATATACATCGTCTATCATTATATAAAGCTCGCTCCTTGTTGAGACGTACTTAGCACTAGATTAATCAGAAGCGAAAGAAATCGCAGGCTTTTATGCAGCGTGTGATTCTCCAGAGAACACGACGATCGAATCAACCAAATTAATCCGACTCCAAAAACATCGCGGGGGCATTAGCAGTTTACCCTAAACTAAAGCTACTGATGGTCGGTCCGTTACAAGTGTTTTACGCACTGTAGCGTGGTGCAACAAAACTGGCGGGATGGAGGGTACCTAATCCACCGAAACATCCCTCGGGATGTATCTAGACTTGGACTATACGCTCGAATACGCTCCATTCGCCCTTCCGACTGTGTAAACGACCGCGTTACACGTTTCATGTACTCTATGAATAATTCCCAGCTCGATGCATTTTTAAGGAACGCCTCAGCGATTGGCGCCTAGACGCTTCTGGTGTCGACACACGATGTTCTGGTGTCGTCCACGCGGCAATTATGAGCCACAGATTAATTTCAATTAACAATCCCTGATTTTTGTGAAATTCTTTATTCAAACATCTATTATATCTTAAAGACACTTTCTTATTATTTGATAATAGAATCTCTTATGTTAGTGCGGTACTATTGACAATTTTACAATCCTTTTGATGTTACAATAAATGTATTAAAATATTTTATGCAAGTATGTAAAAAATCTATAAAGAATTTAATTAAGATGTCGAAATTAAAATAAATTTGCTATAATTTTTTTATATAAGAAATAGAATAAGGGGTTGACAGGGAGGTGTAACTAAAGTTAGTGACAGCGTACAAAATCAACGAGTAATGCGATTTCGTTGAATCAAGGGCTGTTAGGGCAACGCATTTTGTCGCAAACGATGCACTGACGAAACTTATAACGTATACGTTTATAAACAAGTAAACACTTTATTCTCTTAGCAAACTATGCAAATTCGCATATTAGATTAATTTTGTTCACTATTTTTTTCCAATTCTTATTTTCTTTAATTAAATTTATAATTGTAAATAAATTTATCTATCAATACCTACATATAATTCACATGCGAAAAATGCTTCTTCATACTTATCATATTTACGTAAGCATTTTAAAACATTGCAAGAAGTAATTATCTTTTAATAAGTTTTGCGAATATTTTATACAAAAAAAGTAGATGTAATCTAACGCTAATTTGCTATTAGAACAAAATTGTACAGAAATAATTTTACATAGGGAATTATCCACTTTATTAATTAAATCGCTAATATATTTCTCTCTCATGCACTTCTTATAATTAATCATGTCATATATTTTGTGATTGGTACAAAATAGTAAGGGAAAATGAGAATGCGTGTTCGAGTTGAATCATTTCACCTTGCGACGAGGTAATTTGCACGTAAATCAACAAAAGGCTATTTATCCCTTCTTTATGCCGCGAAGGCAAAGAGGGAAGGAAGGCAGAAGGCGGAAACAAATTTTCAATTACCACGTACAAAAGAACGGGTAATTCACAGTCTAAAATGTCTCTGCGACGCGTACACATCGCGAGCGGCGTGGCGAGTGGGCCTGAAAAGATTTCCAAATTAAATTTTGGGATTAGTATCCAGGTTTAATGCACAAGTGATAGCAGAAGACGTCCCAAGGGTGTGCTACACGCTACCTTGGTCCCCCGTGGGACCATCATACACACGGCCCACTGTGTAACGACACGACGACGTGCCGCCCTTCCTCGCTCGTAACACTTGACGCGCGTTTCCATTTGCTGGATGTAAACTCGTTCTCTCTTTTCTGTTCTCTCTCTCCCTCCCTCTCTCTTTCTCTCTTCTCTTTCTCTCTTCTCTTTCTTTCCAGAACGTCAATTTTCGTCCGCGTAAAACGGAATGCCTGGTCTCTCGAGCTACTACTAGGGACAGACAAAAACGCGATAGGTCGTACAAACTGCAATCCCATTATTTAAAGCGGATAGTGGACATACAGCGGTACTTGCACACGATCAAAAGACTATTTAAAGTTACTTTAAAATAGGAAATAGTCAGCAGAACAATCTAAAATTTAAAACGATTGGTCACTTATAGTTTATTCAAAACGAAGTTTGTACGAACATGGCAAAAACTTTGGACATCTCCATTAAAAAAGAATTTATAATTACATTGTTGTGGAGTTAATAATTCATATATGATTGTAATAGTATAAACTATTTATAAGAGAGTTCAATTTTCAAAATATTAATATTTCTATCATGTGACTCAAACTTCCCTATCCTCAATACTTTCATTTTTAATATCCTTAAATTTTTAGTAATCTTAATCTGTGTTTTTAGAGAGCATTTTTCTGTGTTGTTTCTTCATATTTGTCATTTGGCTATGCAGAATAAAAATGTCTCGCAGACAGAATTAAAACAATGTTTCTATTTTGCATATGTGCAAAAAGTGCTAAAAATATGGAATTTTTTGGTCCCAATATGTAAAAAATAAGATTTATGATAAATAAGATTCTTCACATATGAGATCTCTCGTTAGTCTGATGACCAATAGTCATCTTCTTCAGTATAGAGAAAGATTTCTTTTTTCTGCATTAATAGATTCTCAATTCTACTGAAGCGTTAAAAACACACATATACACACGCATGCACACATTCATCTCCAACTGTTTCACCTTTAGAGAAGAAACATAATTATCAATAGCGTGCAGCATTGAATTAGAATATCAATTATCTGGAAAGCCAAGAAGTTGAGCTCTGAGACCAGATTTCGACATGAGCGGTCCGACGCGAAACTTAAGGCCTTAACAGCTACTAAAGCGAAAGCCTGCCTCTGTCTCGCTCTTTAGCACGGGAAACAAGCCGTGTTAGACGAAGGGGTATTTTGAGGGCCGCCATTGGCCATCCACGTTCCTTATTGTCGGTTGCCTGGTAACCGGCCTGCTACGAACACAGGTACACCCCCGATGGCAACCATCCCGCAGCCGCCGCTGACGCACACCACCGGACGCGCGGACGAGCGTAACCCACCACATCACACCACTGTGCACTGGTAGCAACCCTCTCCGCGGGTCTTTCCGCTTTCCGCGCGTACACGCACATCCCCCGTTCGCTCTGATCGCACATCCATGTATACTTCGGGGTTTCCCCGAGCGTGTAAAGTGTGTGTAGCATGAATACATTTAGCTAGAAAGCTACTTCTCTCTCTTTCTTTTTCTCTCTCTCTCTCTCTCTCTCTTCTAACATGCAAGACAATTTTCGAATTGTCGACTTTTAATGGCTATATCTCTAATATCTAATATCTAATATCTAATATCTAATATCTAATGTATGAATACTTGTACGTATGATTATAAAATGCACACATCGTATATCTGTTAAAGGGATATTCTCTATTTTAGAATGACGACAATAATAATTAAAAACGTCATTAGAAATTTCAAGATTATTAACAGGGTGTGTTAATAAATTGTTAACTGACAATAAGAACGGATGTATTACATATAAATAACTTAGCATAAAATCCTATCTTTAAGAATATACTAATTTATATTTATTTCGTATTACATCAAAATTTTTTTTTATTCTATCAAAGCATCCAAGCAGATGGACATTACCATCAATAGAGTTCTAAATTATATTCTTAATTATTACAATTATAATTCTTAAAATTATAATAGCGAATATAATTTATATTAATAAGAACAAGATTGGATATATTATGATCCCTTTCTAACAAGCCGACGTAATACGATAAGAGAGCTCTAATGTCCAATACTGCGTTGAGAGACTGAACGAGTAATTATTTTTCGAGAGCTTGTACCCTTTGGGGAAGAAATTCTGAAGGGAGGTTGCGATGTATCGAGGGTATTACGGGATTAGGTCCAGGGCGAATTAGATGATCTGGCTAACGTTCCGCGTATTAATGCATACATCGGCGCATACGCGTAGCTGTTGGCGTAATAGCCAACTAGATTTGATTAATCGATTCGGTTGCGTACTCCTACTTAAGCGACGCAACACACCTATTCAGACGTTTTCTCGATGAGCACGATATCGATCACTTTCACGTTGCACACTAGCCATGCGGTAACGAATACAACTCAGATTGATATGTACTATAATAATTTTAAATCTCGATGCTCTAAATTGAATCTTTCTTACGCCAAATTTTAGTAAGTTAATTAATGGTTTTAATGCCATTCTTCTTTTCACTTTTATTTCTTAACATAAGAAAATACAAAAATTTTTTGACGTAAAAGTGAAAATCCTTGCTTTAGCGCGATATTATGTTTCTGATGCAAGCAAGATGATTGATTCGACGGCTTGAAATAAACGAGCGCACTTAAAAACCCGGAACAACTAGAAGGCAACGTGTGGAACCGAGGGTTTAAAGAGGCCTCTTTAAGAACTGAAAACAATGCATCCCGCCAACTATAAACGTTGCCGTACTCCGAGCTTGAAATATTTATCTTTTTCATTCCTTGACCGCCATTCTTTCTCCATTGCTGCATTCGAATGTACTCGATCACATGTGCTAGTTAGATATTCTCGATTATGATAATTTATCCAATAAATCACTAGTTTGTTTATGATAATAATAAGCATAGATCTCCCTCATTGTCAGTATCTGTACGTCAGTATCTACCTATTAAAATATATCGCAATAATTACATTTGCTTGTATATATTATATATATTGAGAATACAATTTGTATTTGTATATGAGCAGACACAAGTTTGCATTAATTATTATTATAATAAAAACGCAAGTTATTATAATACAATAACTATATATGTCACGAAAGAATTTGGTACTATTCAATTTAATTCAATAATTCAAATAATGTCTATATAGGTATTTGGCGGAAAAACAGCGTATGTAACCGAAATGTCGGCTAAGCGAGAAAAAGTGCCGACCTATCCTTTTATAATCTGTATGTACTAATGATGACGTCAGCGAACGTTTCCGACTCCAATTAGTCGAGGGACACGCATAATTGGAATTTAGCTCTTAATTACTAGTTAATTAGCCACTGGCAGTATCAGCGACAGCGGGAACGGTATTAACGAGACGAGAGTTATCCTTAGGGAAGAGTTCCATTGTTGCGCATAGGCGACGCTCCAGGCTGCTGTTCGCTCGTTAATTCGACATTAATTTACAATTGATAATTATTTTCGGCTAGCGGTTTTATTCGCAACCGGATTTCATTCAAACGAGCTCTTACGGGAGTGATCATGCGCTCTATGCCTGTCAATTTGTTGGAAAAGTTGCCATTATTGCTTACGCGATAGTCATCTCAGATAAATTTTATAACTTGTAGGCTATTGTAATTGTAATGTACAGTTTCCTTGGTAAAAATGTACGCATGGCATAGCGGATAATTGAGAAATCAGCTGATATAATTTGTAAATTAATTACAAATCAAATTATACATGCAGACTTTTTGTAATTATTTCTTAACGTTTATTTTTAACATTTTTATTTTCTTACCGTTATACTTAATCTTTAAATTTATTTAAATTTTTTTATGCAAGAGAGCAACAGTGTTAAATAAATAAACTTTATTTAAGAATAAAATATTAGTTTAGCAATTGTTTAACATTTTTATAATAGAACAAAGTAAAGCAGAAAGGAATGAATTGATGAGGAAGCAATCACGGAAATGCAAAACTCACTTTTTAGACGCATATATTAGATTGGTATTCTAGGTCCGAATCATTGCCAAGTCTGGTATAATAGGTAATTTGATACGTGATGTATGCGCAGCTTCAACATACAGAGCTGTATAATCATCAATTACAGATAATGCTATCAAATAATGAAGCTACGAATTCAGTAAAATATTAATCTCGACACATCTCTGATTTTTGTAGGAAACAAATGATTAATTCCATTTATTTAACGCGTGTTCGGAATTATATAAATTATATTTTTACTTTTATCTCTTTCGCTAAAGAATGAATTTTCGATACGTAACAATACATTATAACAATAAATACACATAAATATATTTTTATATTTTTTTTTAAGTTATGGAACAATCATAAATATATTATTATAAATTCATATTTGTTCTTCTGTTATTATAGGTGTTGGACACAACATAGAATCAGGGAAAGATTTCACGGTAGATGGACTCTCAGGATTCAGTAAAAAAAAGAAGAAGAAACGTCGTCATAGGTGAGTCTCTGACAGAAACTTTAACTATGTCTTCCTTGCCTTGGGCCGCGTTATTTCACACGAAATAAAAACCATTGGATACTTTAATTATGAAAATATCTGTGTCCATTGATAGTAATTTGTAACTAGTAAACTTTTTGTTCCTTTAAAAGTTTAAAAGTTTTGTTGCTTTGTATAATACTGCATACCTATTAATAGTTTCTAATTTACTTTTTGTTCTGAAGTAATGGAATATTTGGCTATTATTCTATATAAAATAACTTTGGTATTTAATTGAAATGTAAAACGTAAAGTGAAATATTACACAAACCCTTCGCACTCTCAATTATTATGTTGTTTTCGATAAATGTTATTTAAAACAACTGACTATACAATCAACATCTAAATGCAATTACAAATTTTGCGGGAGATAATTCTACAGTGTTTTAATAACCAGAGAACTTAACTTTTATATCTTTCACCGTATAAAAGTCTCGACGCGCGATTACAAAACCAAACGACACAGAACGTAATTGTATATTTGAAACGTAGCAATATTTTCTACATTAAAATTTTAATTATTTATGTGTGTCATAGATACCGAAAGACAGACTAATAATGTTATCTTAACACACACACACACACACACACACACACAAACAAGTAATATTACGAAGATTTATCATGTACCTACTCTGTAATCATACTTTTTTACATAATCTTATGGATAACATTAATTTAACAAGGCAAAATGAAGAAATTATCTTGTTACGTACAGAAATATTATAATTAGAATATTATACATATATTATTTTACGCGTTAAAAAAATAAAATTATTCTAACGTAAGAAACACGATTCGAATTTAGAAAAAGAATCTTTGTGGAATTATATTCTGCATAGTTACATTTATAACAATTAAAGAAACAATATTTTATTACATATATAAATATTAGGCTATTGTAGATATCCTCTAATTGCAATAAATAAGAATAACTGAAATAATTATAATTATTTATAAAGACATATTCTAACATTACAAATTTTAAATTAGCGCTTATTTCAACGCATTTGATGTTTTGACACAATCACTGTTCAAAGATTCGAAATCAATCCCGTAGAATTCGAAAGAATTACACGGCAGTCTTTGAACGAGCACAAAACTGAAGCAAAATTGTCGACAATTTTCGCGTGTCCGTTTAACGAGCGGATGATCGTCCGGGAAATGACTTTCAATTTCGAAGCTTTCGTTCGGCCCACAAAGGCAGATGCCAGCTCGTTCTCCGCGCAACCTACAATTTGTCGAATCGCAAGACTAATTGGACATCTTGCCGTCAAATTCGCTTCTCCAGTTTCTGTCGTATCACGCGCATATGCGCCTTCTGGCTGGACACTCGTCTACCATCGACTGTCCATCGCGCGTTGCAGAGTTATACATCTTGCTTATGAAAAAGAAGAAGAAACGAAGTAATCATTGGTTACTGACGCGTCTCCGCCTCGTCTCTCGTTTCTCCATTGTATCTACATCGACAAAACGTGTGCCCGTTTGCAACTAATTGTCAGCTAATGACGGAATATACTTGCGACCATTTAGGAAAATAGACTAATTGGCGACTGCTACATATGCGAAATGTTCGCGTTAACAAGAGTCGAGTGAGAGTAGCTTTGAGAGTATTATCGAGATGACGATTAAATTAAATTAACATTTATTTCTATCACTTTATGCCAACGCAAAACTGCACGTGTAACTAGTAACTACTCTATTATTTTTATATAAACATTAATATTGTTATTATGTTTAAATAATATAACAATGCGGTTTAAATAATAGAAATAAAATACATTTGTCCCCTCTTCCACCCTTTGCATGTAAATTTCTATTTATTTCTTGCTTATAAATGTTTGAAACGAGTTAAAAACATATAATCTCGCAATTATTATTGTTTCTCTTTTTGACGACAAATACATTTATAATATTTATGTAATATACCAAGTATACAATATTTACTGATATATTTATTAACATTCAATACTTGACGTGCCCATGAGAAAATCTCGCGTGCGTATAGACTTATGATTAATTAATCGTGCAATGGTAATGCTTATAATTTCCTAGTTCGACTCAGATTTAAGTCTGTAGTGTATTTTAATCCAACGCATTTGTCGCCAAAAAAAAAAAGAAATATTTACTAATTATAAAACGTTACTTTGCTAGTCAAGTAATTACTAAAGATAATAAAGATGATATACTTCTGGCTTTGATATTTCTATACAAACGCCGAACATATTACTTGAAAATTTTCTTTCGCGAGAGAGTAGGATAGATTTAAGGTAGAAGCTCTGTAATGGCATATAACTAGGTTCATGTGGTTGTTGCTCCAGGACGATCTTCACGTCACAGCAGCTGGAGGCGCTGGAGGCAGCTTTCAAGGAAGCCCATTATCCTGACGTCTATGCCCGCGAAATGCTAAGCCTGAGGACGGATCTACCCGAAGACAGGATACAGGTAAGCGAAAATTACAACATTTATTTCTGTGTATGAATTGCCTTAATTTTATATAGCGAGATGAAATTGACCTGTGGGCATATTTATCGTCGAAACGATCATAGGCAAGTAAGTTAAATATCAAGTCAAAATTAGAACGCTATACTATTAGAAATTAAGTCCCGTTGGAGTCTTCATTTATAGGAATAAATGTGAAGCATTTAGAATATGCATATGTATCTATAAATTTATATGGCTATTAATATAATTAATTTTCCAAAAACTTAAATGAACAGGAAACTATATTTGTACTACCGATTATCTATAAGATCTATACGGATCTCCTCTTGCCATTTTTGCCTTTTGCGAACTATTAAGATTATCAATACGATGGTTGCAAGCCTGGCAGTGGCTTTGCAACAATCGGCGATTTATCGTCAAGGGTAGAGTATGGCAGTACCAAAAACCGCGATAAAAGAGAAAATTTTCCAGAGCAGACGGTTAGTTATTGCGTACCTATCTGAAAAGTAGTAGGCTGATATCGGTTTCCGCATGGCAAACCCGAAACGGGGTTCTCTTTCTGTCTTTCATTCTGTCTCGCTCTTTTCCCCGGTATTCCCTCTTTACATCCTCTTTTTTTCTTCTTGTTACGCCTCTCGTTCTTTATCTCTTTCCTGGTCGTTCCTATTTTACATCAACATTCTTCTTTATACGCCACGAAGCAACACACACATACCTATGTGTCTAATGCGGATGTATGAGAAACGCACGCCATACCTATCTTTCATTCGGCTATTGTACAAGACTTGTCGGAACAGTTTTAACAAGCGAATGACGTACGGGTTATTGCTTAAGTGGGGATGTCTGCTGCAAATGTTTTGGCGAGGTGATATGTGGCAAAGCACAAAATATGGTCGGAGCGAACAGCCTTTTTTTCAGTAATTAGTAACGCAACAAGTATGCTATACGTTACTGTTAAGTCTATATATTAGAGTTAAGAGTGAGTTTTTGAAAGCCGTCACGGAGAAAATTTTATATTAAGTTTTACTATGGTGCCGCACCAACTGCGGACCATCAAGGAGCACAAGTTTAAATAAATAATTATAATTATAGCATTAAATGCTAGTCATAGCATTAAGTGCTATGGCCATAGCAATTTTACTATAAGACTATAGCATTTAAACTTGTGCTCCTTGCTTAAAATAAAAAATTTTCTCCGTGGTGTTTGATAAACTAATTTTTGTTTCTACTTAAAGACACGATGGAATGCGTTATAATATACATATTATATACTTGTTATACCTGTCGTAAGATATTGTTGACGCGATATGATTCAATTACAATCATAATTAATTTATGGGAAAAAATACTAAGAATTGTGTATGTGTGTGTGTGTGTGTGTGTATTTTTGGCTTTTATACTAGTCGGCTTCTATATAAACGTAATACACACTGTTCAATTGAAGCAAAACATTAAACAAAGCGAAACATATACTGGTAATAAAATATGCCTGCAATTGAAAATCCATAGATTCTGTCACCATTCCTCTTTACTTATTGTTTTTTAACAAAAAAGAAGAGAGAAAGAGAGAACAAGAGAAAGTGAGAAACACCTTCAAGTATAGCAAGATCGTAATTTTCATCTATGATGCCTCCGAGAGATTGCGTGCGTGTACACACATTCTGTGTAACACACGGCTTGCGTATGTATCGTACATCAGAGGTGCCCAAGTGGATTCAACTAAGAGATTCCTCACCCTGCTTGTACGCTCCCACTACCACTAACTTATCACGCTTGTCGATTCGCATCGTAGACTAGGGGAAACGGGGAAAGCCTGTAGTGGGAGAAAATGGCCCGCGGGCCACGACTCGGACACCTACCTCTGTATACATATACGTGAATGAGCGTTCTCTGCATACAGACATATACATATGCACGCAACCTGTACGCGGCAGCCAGTGATTATATTTTGATATAATTCGAGGTACGAGGGCGGCTGCCGCGAGCGGCGGGGGTGGCTAGTAAGCCAAGTAGGAGGGAGACCGATGGGCGGGGGCCGGGGGGCGGGAGGGCAGGAGGGAGGGAGGGTTGGGGAATCGTGACGGCATGGGGTACGGGGTTGTCGAGGCTGCTTGAAGCGTGCAGGCGCGTACACACAGAGTGCCGGGGAACGACAAAGCGGCCATTACAGGATGGGTGCGGTCCCGCGGGCCAATCAGAGAGAGGAGTCAGGGACCGGACGGCCAATCAGAACGCGCTTTCCACCCGTCTTTTGTTTCTAAATTTGCGCGCGCGACGGGGACACAATATAACGAGGCGCGAGACGGAAAGAGGAGCTGATAATCGTTAACGGGGATATTTTTGCGCGGGGAGTGGCGTCTTTCTCCCTCTGTCGCTCATTTGGTCTTATTCCTTCCCGTTCTGTCTCGCACAAATTTTGCTCTTTATTTTCAAATTTGTCTTTGTCTCTCTTTTACTGAATTAGCAAGTTATTTGGACGCCGCGCCGCTGCCGCAAAGCGTTTTCGTATAGATTATCTGAGTTCGGAAATTTTCGAATGTTATATGGTTGTCAAAAGGTTGCTAATTAATTTACAAATTATATATGTTTATTTGCTTAAAACACTGTCCTTAATATTTCATTTTTTCGTTGACATTTACGTTTTTTACTTCAATTTTTCTATGTATGTAGTATTATATAATCATGTCTCGCAATTTTTATTACTTTATCAAATATGCTTATTCAATTACATGTTTTGAAATTTTTAATACTGTATCGCTATGTATTGAATCTATATTTTTACGTGTCAATTTTTACATTATATTTGTAAATTTCTAAAAGAAACACTTGATATATACAGTTTACTTAAAGATTTAAATAAAAGTATTTTGACGTTAATGAATTAGCAAACAGCGATTTTGTTCCCTAAAAAATTAATTATTCAACAAAGCTTATTGACAAAATTATAATAATAAAAATTTAATTAGTTATCCAAAAATTAAAGAAGTGTATGTCATCGAAAAAATTAGACAATCAATAAATGCAAAGTGCTATACCTACTTATTAAGTTTTTCAATTACAAAATATTCCACATTTCCTCTTTTGTGCAGAATAGCAAAATGATAAAAAACTAATTACAGTTTCCTAATATAAGTAAGAGATTGAAAAAAATTGACTAAATTAATACTTTTTATTTTCAAAATTTTTGGCTAAATGTCAGAATTGTTACGCGATAACTGCAGGAACGGAAGATTTCCGCGCTAGTGAAATTGTCCTGTGCCCATTCGCTAATTTGACAGGTCAATTTCTGAATGCGGCGAAGTGTTATTACTTAATAAAATTAATGGTTTCGGATACATTAACCTGATGTCTGAATAGAGGTTAATTAGTTATGCTTATGAACTTTGCAAATTACTGGTCTGCATCATTGCTACACTGTTAAATTCATAGTGTCAAATTCGACTCAATTTGGGTCGCCACTGCTCCCACTCAATATGTAGTTAATTTAAACTAAAAGAATTTAGTTAAATAATTTAACTCAAGAAATGTATTAAATTTGACTCAAATTTAGTTTATTATCTACTAGGTGTAACGTTAATTTAAACCTTTAACTTAGTAAAAAATGACTCAATATTGTTTTAATTTACTAATTTTCCTAACCTGCATTGCAGGCGACCCAAATTGAGTCAAATTTGACGCTATGAATTTAACAGTGTCTGAATATACAAAGATATATAACTATATGAAAAAGTTGCTCTAATAAACATTTTTCGTATAAACTGTATGAAGCAAGAAACAAAATAATTTTAATAGATATAGAAACTAAAAATATAATTTATACAATAACAAGATAAGAGATCAGATAATAAAAAGATAAAAGTAAAATACAGCATTTATATGCATATTATATTTGCGCGCATATTGTGATTTTAAACAATATCTCTGCTAATACTAAATTGTGCCAACACTATTATTGCGCGTTACTATATGTAAAATAATGTAAAATTTATTTAAGTAAATAATGTAATCAATACGCTTACATTTAAATTGATCGCATAAAGCGGTATAAAAATCATTTGATGTCTAATTGCAACAGAAAGTATCGTTGAAAAATTCTACAAAGCTTGTCTTGCGTACAGTCGAACCTCGATAACTCGAATCTCAAGGGAACAGAAAATAATTCGAGTTATAGAGGTTTTTGAGTTAACGAGATTTCGAGTTATAGAGGTGTGGAAAAAAAATTTGACTTATAGAAGTTTCGAAATTATACATAAATAACAGGGTAACAAAAGGATTTTAATAACCACATACTTTTTTAAATTCTATATTGTATCTCTTTTTAAATTTTTCCAACCAACCATTACTAGCTCTAAAGTCTTCATGTCCCAAAGATTTCGCAAAATGTTCTGCTTTTTCCTTCAAAATTGGTCCTCCAATACTTATATTGCTGCTTCTGCATTGCTTGAACCATTTCAGCAACAGTAAAAAGTCATTAGAGAAGTCATATTAGATAAACAATAATGTCAAAACAAACAAACTAATCTAGGACTTTTCTCCTTATTACTTTGTCATATATCGCGTTCAAAATTTTGTCAGTTGTTTTAGCAAACGGACAGAGAAAGAAGAAAGTTAAAGAGAAAGAAGCTGATGCAAAATCTTTTTACTTTGAGTTATAAAGGTTTTATTGATCAAAATTCGAGATATAGAGATCAATTTATAACATCGACCTCTACATCTCAAAACGATTCGAGTTGTAGAGGTAAACTAAGGTAATTGGTACGCTAGAAAAATGCTTCGAGTTAATCTACTTTTTCTTCGACTTACAGAGATTTTCTTCGAGTTACAGAGGTTCTTTTTGACTTATAGAGATTTTTTCAAGGGAATAAAAAAAAATTGAATTGTAGAGGTTTTCGAGTTAACGAGGTTCGAGTTATTGAGGTTCGACTGTATAATGCACGTTGATCATCGTTCTTATTACTATAATTATATAATGGAATTGGTAGCTTTGTTATCATAATTTGTCAGTGTGCGACCGCTGTACCAGAACTACAATACCGAAGGAAAGCAGTCGTAACCTCCTGCAGCGAGGTTAATCGAAATGTCTTCAACAGACTGCCGTACTGGTTTTTTATATTTGGACTTGATATTTTTATTTACTAAATATCACCCTATAGAATAAAACATACATCTGTTTGTGCATTAGATTTTGCGATAAAGAGAGCATTTGATGGTTCTTCTAGATCATAATTTCCTTGGTGCATTACGGTTATTGCATTACATCACTACGAAGAAAGATTAAATGTTTGGAATTTCTAACGTACAATTAGTTTCCCTGTAAATGACATAAGGGAGGCAACTCGTTATAGCGAACTCATATTCGCAACTTGGCTGCGTCTGATTGGCGGGTAGAATCACGCACAAACGGACATAATTTCGACGATCTGAGGGTTATGGTTTCTTATGGGGAGCGCGCGAAAATTGCACCCTGTATTCCCACCAGTCCTTTTGACGCGATCGATATACACGCAGGAAGGGTCCCATGTTGCGGAGTGATTTGAACTAAATTATAACAGAAATGTGAGTATTGAGTTATTATACGATTAGAGCTGCACGAGCCAGGCATTGTGAGAAAACGATTCGGTTAATAATACATTTTCTGCCATGTTTCACATGTTTTGATGCTATTTTGTAGCTTTTGTCTTTTTAGTTGATCAATAGAGTTGACTAAGGGCCGGTTGTTCCAACCTGTTGGTAAACTAACTAATTATAGTTAAATCATATGTCTATTTTTGTCTAACTCGAAAAACAAAGACATATATATGATTTAACTATTAGTTAGTTTAATTGGTTTACCAATGGGTTAGAACAATCGGTCCTAAATTTATGAATAACTAGCTTGATTAATACTTGTGCTTCGCTACGGTATTTTACTACTTTAAATCCATTTTGACTCCAATAAACTTTCCTTTGAGAGAGATTGCAATAAAATATTTAAATTTAGCACAACTGCCCGTGAGAAAACACATTTTACCTCTTTTCACCCAGTCAGGGGTCGAATTTCTAAAAATTCCTTCTTAGTGGGTGCTTTTGTCATGGAAGAAATATACTCCCCAAATTTGATGTTTCTAGGTTTAAGGGTTTGGGTTGGTCGTTGATGAGTCAGTCAGTCAGTCAGGACATTTGTTTATATATATATATATATATATATATATATATATATATACAGGGTGTCTCAAGTTTTTCTGTACAAACTTTAGTAAAATGTTCTATGAGTAGAAATAAGAAAAAAATGCTATATAAACATATAGGCTTACTGTAGAAAGTCGCGGAATTATGTTTCGGAAATATTAAATGTTTTCGTGAAATTAGAAACTCGGTTTCGCCGAAACCTTTCTATTTTCGGCACAGTCCTTCTGCCTTTCCACGCTCGCCAGCTTTCGTCGACGCTCTCCTTTGTCTCGAGTATTTGTGTTTATGCTCGCGACACTCGCTACGGGGAAAGACTTCGGCAATAACAGATAATCGGCCGTTTGCGCCTTGTCACCGGCTCATCACGTTCAAATTACAATATCGGGCGATTCTGCCCTATAATGCCGCTCATTGGCTGACGATCGTTACCGGGGGGTGCGAATCCCGGAATTCTCTCGAAGTCCGAAGAAATAAAACCCCGAGCCTTCGCGACTCCGGTGCCACTCGCTAGCAGTTTAACAGCGTATAAGCGAACATTTAAGCACAGCAAATTTCCGTTTACGCAGCGTATGTTGAACTCGCGCTTAACGCATCAGGAGTCTCGCAATAACCTTCGCAGTCAATCGTGTTCTCGGAAATCGTGACGCGCGACCGAGTCCTTGCGATCTGCTTAAGTTGTAAATTCGAACTTTTATATTAAAGACTCTATTGAAACCTCATCCGCCTTGACTCGTTTCCGATCACCTCAAAAAAATCCTCTAGCCCTCGCGGTCGCTTTGCGAACATTTTACAAATGCTTTGTTAAAAAGTTTTAATATTTGACACGAAATTTATACGGTGATAAAACATTCGTAAGCCTATGTTTATATTACATTTTTTTCTTATTTCTGCTCATAGAACATTCTACTAAAGTTTGTGCAGAAAAACTTGAGACACCCTATATAGATGAGATAAAAAGCTTTATGTGTGAATAAAGAATAATTTTTATTCGAACAAAATTTTATTTGCTTATTCATAAATAAAGGAATATTATATACAAGTGGGTAATTGAGAAACTTGATTGTATATGGTGGATAAATATCGTATTGGTCGCGAATTATAGGGTTGACTATATGCTGATCCAAAATAGGCTCTAAAATTATATTTTTGCAAGGACAAGGACACACGGTAATCTTTTTTCCTTGAATAATTTATTGCGCGTAACGAGATTGTAAGCTCGTGAAAGGAAAGGCGATGCCATGCATATAGGATCGTGCCAGTGTTCCGCCGTAAGCGGCCCATTAGCGAGGAATTTTGACGTGATTCACACAATCGTCACGCGTCGTCCGCTGGACGAAGAAAGCAGAAGGATGGAAAGCCGCCTTCGAGTCAAGGAGAAAAAAAATTTATTTCAAGTAGCAGCGAGCAGCTCGCGATGCGCAAGTCATCCACAGAGCTCTCGAGGGTTCTCACCCGGGTTCCACGTGAGTTCCCTGACAAAAGTTTCTCTGAAGGAATCCCCCTTCCTGACAACAAGGCCCCATTGTCAAGGCCCCGTTTGCGTTCGGGCGCCATTGAGGATTCGTTAGAACGGCCTGCCAGGTAGGAGGCGCGAGTCGCTTCTCCGACAAGGCGTTCGACATTTCCTTCTCATTCTGCAAGATCACTCTGCCACGTCCTACGATATATTTCATATCGCCCTTTCATAATTAACAGTTCCGCCTAAAGCATATTTTGTGGTCATTTGATATTTTTTTCTGGTTTTGTTCTTACGAAGGACCGTGCGTTGTTGAAAATTCTTAGGTAATATCTAATAATTAGGTATTGCCTATTTTCTTGTCCATTTAATCATATAATATGTTATGTTTATTTAACAAGTATAGTTGTGTGTGTGTGTGTGTTTGAGTAAATATTAAATAAGTTTAATAACTGAAGAAGTTTTTGGGGAGATTGATATGTGACCTCTGCCTTTTTAGAGATGAGATACATTGTGTTTTATGAAATATAGTAAATTATACATTAACATGTTTTATTAACGACCGTGTCCTTTTTGCTCGATTGTCCATTCAGGCCGCGTGCGTGTATCACTGACGGTATAATAATTATATTCTATATTCAAAATACTTATAGACGATCTAAAAGTACGTTTAGCGTTGGCTACCGACCGCGTGATTGGAAATTGATAATTAGTGTTATTTAAATTTTAATGCAACAGTTTTCTTTTCTATGAGATTACTATTATAGAAAGTATAGCGTTGTGTAATATATTTAAACATTCTTTGAAAATTTTCAATGTTTTTAAGCAATCTCGTATGTAAAATGTTACAAAATGTAACATACATATATGTATCTGCTAGTATGTTATACATAACAATATTGCAATATTAAGCAATCGTAAAAAGAAAGAATAAACTGCAGCAAGAAGAATCACAATTAGATGGAAACGGATGTCCAACTTTCTCAATGCACACATATTAAATGAGTTAAAATAATACTTTGTCGAGCTTTTTTCATAATGTAGCTCACGTTAAAACTTAACGTTCGAGCGTCACACGAGCGCATCATGTCTCTTGTATAACTGGAAAAACAACTTGATGCAATCTACAAAATGGCGGCTCGGGCTGATACTTGCGGAGGCAGCGCGAGAAACATCACTCGTAAAACGGTGGAAGCGGCTTGTTCGAATTCGGTTTTGTCGAAGAAAGATCTTTCTTTAGTACATAGCTGCTGCCGAATGCATTCGTTGCTGTTGCAGCTATTGTATTATTTGTAGGAGTCGAAAATAAGGCGGAATTCTGTTTCTCTCGTTATATTGTTACAATTTTTGTGTAATAGCCGCATGTGAAGAACAAATACTGTTATGGCAGTACCTAAATATCTGCGGATATTTACAAATTTTTCTAGCGAGCGCTATATGTATAACTGGTAATTTAAATTGTTTAATTATTTAAAATTCCCCCCAAGTTTTATAATCTGATATTTAGGGAAATGCTTACAAATATTCGTTCTTAGCACCTGAAAGGAAAATATTTAATTTATAGTTAAATGATATATATTTAGTAATAATTAAATTATATTTCAGTCTTATGAATAAGTTATTCTATTTTATATAAATTTGAATTTATACTAAATATTTTAAATGTATTGCCCAACTAATACCAAAAGTGTAATATGTCATAATAAGCGTAAGAAAAGTATTTCAATTTTCTAATAGTCTTCTACAAGATTGCAGATTGTAGATTGTAGAAGTGCGCGCATTCATTTCGGTTTCTTTAACGACTAACAGAGTTGTAATCCTGACATATCAAATATCCACTACATTGCGTGCATCATACGCTGTGGAATGAGTAAATTTTCAGTATATCGTCAACATTTAGAATGGCAGAGTGGAAGGAAGAAAACTCGTTGGAGGATATAATTCCCTGGAATGACATAACGAGGAATCGAGTCACGTCTGTATTGCTACAAGTATAAACTCTTCCTCTTTTCCTACTTCCATCTTCTTTTTTTACCTCTTCCTCCTTATCGTCCTCTATCTCAACTTTTTCGATCTTCTGCTACAATGTCTTACAATCCTTCGTTCCTGCTCCTGGACCGAGTCGCAGGAGTCGCAGTCTGCTCCGTCTGCTCGTAGAGGAGACGTGCTAAGAAAGGGTAATGGCGCGGAAACGGCTCAAATGACCCGCGAATTTTCAGCATGCGGACGAGACTTCCTACTCGTGTTTATGTTTAGTAGGCACCTACCGTCGTAAGTCGTTGAGAATTATGCCGGGATATTACCATTCACACTGGGAATTTATGATAATTCGCAAATCAGTTGTAGTTCTCCTCTCTATCATTGGTATCGTGCGACGTTCTCGGAAACGACCTCTTGTACGATTCTTCGACAATTGTTATTGATCTCTTGACATTTCTTGACGTGGCCATTGTAATTCAAGTGACAGTGTCAAACGGTATATAAAAGAGAAATTAGTACATTCAATTTTTTTTTAGGTAATTTTGCACAAAGAAAAGACACATTTCCACAATATTTTATAGTTTATACATATATGCAATTTACACATACAAATCTTTACAATACTTTATTTAATATATCCAATACAAGTGAAAGCAATGTATTCCGATAGAGAAACACATATAAAATAAAATACATATAAAATAAAATAACATCTCTTTTTCTTCTTTATATAAAATTATTTATTGTACAAGATAAATTTATTGTTCACTTCTAAACATTTCTGTAGCATTTATTTATATTTGTTATGTGAATTTTAGTATTATTATACAATATGCATGTGTCTCTAAGTTACACCTAAGTTTGATTAAAAAAGCCCCTCACTCTTTTTTATCAAATTTCTTAGGTATAACTTGGCGGTTTCCCCCGTCTTAATACATTTCTTCTTATAATTATTTTGCAGAAAATTTTATTTATATTATTTTGATATTATATATTAATGCATACAATTATATAGTTCTTTATCAAAAACTTTACTTTAAGAAAGAAATTATTGCCAAACTGTTTACAGTTACTAATTGTAAATGATTGGCCGTGATGATTACTTATTATTTTATTGCAAACGGACGAATACTGAAAGCCCTTCTATTTTTGGATAGGAAATTTCTTGTCCATGAATGCGAGCCGTGACAGGTGGATATCCTGGTTAAGAATTTCATAAGGACTCGAACCTGAGTATCTAGAGAAGACGTCAACATCTCCAAAAGTGGGACTAACGCTGAGTAAATAATACTGAGACTTCAAATTAGCTATTTCCGACTGAGTAAAATAAATATTTTCTCATCGGACCGTTCTTAAGGGATTATGAAAATCTTCCGAGTTGGATATATGTATATAACGGCTCGATGATCATATGGCGTGACTATTTCGAACTTGCAGAAATCGACGAGTTATGACGCTCCGTTTTTTTTTTGTTTTCTCTTCATGCCTTTGGAATAAGTTTTAAATCATGATACCAATTTCCTTATAATTATGAAAATTGTACATTTTATATGCACACATAATATTACTTTTCATTTGGGTAAAAAACTAAAGAAGAATAGGGATAAATGTATTAATATTCTTCCTACGTATGTTAAATAAAATTTTTCGTCTTTTGTAGTTTATAAACATAAATATCTTCTTGTAGCTAACGAAGATTGTTGATTAAAATCATCGAGTACCTAAAAATACCTTTATACAATTATGTACATATATGTGTGTGTATGCATTTAATAAGAGATTTAACATTAAGAAACGAAATAATAATAAGAAATAAATAGAAAAATATGTGAAAAGAGATATAACAATACAAATTATATAACAATTACAATAAAAATTTAATAAAAATTGTTCTTATATATAAGGCAACTCATATGAAGAGGATAAAAATTTTATTACATTAAAATTAAAAGCGAAACATTTTAATTTGTTAGAAGAATAATAACATAAACTGACAATATAAGCAACTTTTAAATATTATATATACTCAATGCATGAGAGTCATGCTTGGAAAATCTTTATTTAACTTCTTTAAATTTATATATTATTTACAATTTGAAACACAGTTTAAAAATGCTAACAAATCTCTGACATATATGTTCAATACATGACAATTAAATTAAGACGCACGGTTTTTCACGCATAACAATCCAGGGAGAACTTTTCGGTGCCGCTGACCGATTATTGATTTTATCTTTTGCACGTCTGCAACGAACGCGTGGTCGGTGCGCGTGTGTCTGTATGCACGCGTGTGCGCATGCATGATATCGAAGGGTGACAGAGAAACGAATGTATTAAATACTTGAAAATGTACGTATCCTCAGATACTAGAGCCTCACTCACGTTGACGAACACGTGTACAGAAAGAAATGATTTTTTTTTTCTCGTCTTTCCTACAATCCGATTTCATCGCGCAAAGATATTTTTTGCACGAGCAGTGAATGCACTTGAAAAGATAACACATGGAAAAGTCTGTTTATTTCTTTTTTTAAATCTCTATTTTTGTATTTTTACACTTCTTGCTTAAGGCTCCTGCCTACTCGCCTCTTCTATCCTTGTTTTATGACGTCAAAAGCGAGAAATCGCATGCTAAAAATTCTTGCGGTTTTATACTTTGAAATAAAAAGATATATTTATAAAACGCAATTGTAATTAATTAATTAATTCAACACATTTGTAAAATATATTGAACACTTTCCTTCGGTTTTAATAATAACTAGATAGCCGTAAAATTAATAATGTGACATGCAATCTACCTTTTTAACCTGTCTTCTTTCATTTTTCATTTTGCAGTTATTTACTGATTGTCAAAGCCAAAGGAAAGTGTTTGGTATATATTTTACAAATGTGCTGAATCAATTACAATTGCGTTTTATGGATATATCTTTTTATTTTAACGCAAAATTGCAAGAATTTTTGGCATGCAATTTCTCGCTTCTGACGTCATTAAACAAGGATAGAAGCGGCGAGTAAAAAAGCCTTCAACATCTTTGTCTTTAAGTTCTTTTACTCGCTGCTTTTCTCTTCTTTCTCTATAATGTAACAATAATTTGCTTTTTTTCATGCAATTCTATGTACGATGATCTACTTGTTTCTCTTGTAGCACAATGGGACATAATTTTTCGGCATATATTAATGATGAATAATTTTTTAATTGCACAATTTCCATAATTTATTTTACGTAATATATTAATTGCTGCATAAATGTATAGCATATTGTTTTATAAAAGACATGAACTTATAATGATAAAAATTATATTTAATTAGAAAAGCATATAAAATTGTACGCTGAAATTACACAATAATAATTACAGTAAACTGTAGTAAAATTTGTTGCGTAACAATTCCAATTTATTATATATAATAATTTTATTTTAAGCAATAAAAATATCGGTGTGCATAAGTCTGGAAATTTTTGTTTCACAAATGAGAGAACATTTAATAATTTGTTAATATTTAAAAACAAATATATTTTCTCCTAAAAGATATTTTGCTTATATATATGTATCTATATTTGATTGTAATAACTAAAATTCTTAATGTTTAAATATATATTTAATTCACAATTTGTTACATCAAGAAATTAATATTTATTTTTCCTACTTTATACTTTTTTCATCGAACTAATTATGTATATTTTTTCAACGTTAACAAACTTTACCAAACAATCAACTTTTATTTTTAAAGCACAAAAATTGAGAAGTTAATCTCTTCCTATATACATTTCCAGTTTACATTTTTGATTATAAAAATATTAAATATGCTTTATTGTTATTAAATTTACTTAATTGTCATAGAGTCCGGTACAGGCTATATTTCGACAAATATAAAATAAAACAAAGATCTTATTATAATCCATATAATGTCTACAAAATTATATACGTAATATTTTTTGTAGAATATTATATATACACCGCGCATTCCTATTTTGATCTCTGCATTATAGAGATCTAAATGCTATTGCATGTCTCATTCACGCAAAAGTGAATAAGATTTTATGATGCCATGTCGGCGAAGTCGAATGCTTGTCGGAGAATCAAATTAAAAGCGAATTAGTGAATACGCGTGTGCGTGATTCAACGCGTAAGCATTCTCATGACGAAGTGGCCAAAATATCTAGATGTTTATACCAGAGCACTATCACTCTCACATAAAGCTAGGGCATCATCACCCTCGCGCGTCCAATGTGCACCATGGACCAAGCAACCCCCGTAATAGGGTTGCGGCCACCAGTGACGTCGCTCATGAATTTTCTATCGTTCGTCGTCGAAATGATTAAATGATCTTTGTGAAGGGTGCCCTTTCGACTTTTGCGTGTTTAGCGTGACGGTGACAAGTGGCATCCACCCTTCTAATGCGATCATTTATTATTTATATTAATAGGCGACCCCCCATGGCTGACAATCCGGGGCGACGGGAGTGAACGCACGCGTTTTGCATGTTTATGACATAAATGGAAAAAGGAAAATTTCGAATTAATGCATCGTATAGTTTTTCACACAATTGATCATTAAACGTGCCAATATATCATTTCTCTGAAAGCGCCACAAGACTAAAAGCCAGTTTTACAATAGTCGTTTAAACTGAAGTTTGGCTAAACTCACTCTTCGTCTTTTTCTAAAAGGATAGTTAGAAAGAGACGAAGAGTGAGTAAGACCCGTTTCACACGTGCCGGATAAGACTTTCCGGCATCCGGATATCCGTTCGCGAAGCGTATGGTATAATATGGGAGCATTCACACGCTTGTCCGATAAAAAGTACTTTAATTGATCGGATACCCGGCGTCAAATGTCCGGTTCCGGATACGTGTGAAACGGGCCTTAAGCTAAGATTAAACAAATTAAGAACTTCTTGTCGCCAGCCAATAATTAAAAACGTAGTAATTTTTAAAATCGACCCAACTCTCTCTGGCCATATTTATTAATAGGATGTTATCTAGAATTTAGAATTTCTTTATGGACTAACAGGGGAGGGAGGGGATAATATTCCAGTAGTAGCTGCGTTGAAAGTCTGACAAACCAAGTCGGCGCGCAGATAATGTGTGTATTAGTTTGTTATTGCGATAAATATTACCACATGCCTCAGTGGTCGAATTGGGACGACGCCTGCACGGAAAGCGGAAGGTTCCAGGTTCAAACCCTGGCTAAGATTAAAGTTAAGCGATTATTGAAAAACTGGCCCAATATATAATCTGTTTCTAATAAAATATTAAGGTATATTTGATTAGTTCACATACAAAACAATTAGAAAATAGATATAAACAATTTGAAAATAAACATTTACAAGGAAGTTCTTTTATATCAGAAACTCTCACTTGGTAAATTAAGAAATTGGTAATTTTACAGCTGTAATTAATCATTCTATACACAGTAAAAATTTTGTGTTAAATTTAACACATTTTACATGTCCCAATTTGTACACTCTAATTTTTATGTTAATTTAACAAAAGGCAAATATGTAAATAAATAACACAAGTATAATGTAAAAAATTAACACAAAATTGTAACATGAATGCTATCATAAACAAGGTTTATGTTAAATTAACATATTTATAATGTTAAATTTAATTAAAATGAAATGTTATTCTTACATTAACTCTAAGTATATACACTTATTTTTCGCATACGTAGATGTCACACTGGAGTTGGAAAAACCCCGCTACTTTTTTTATTATAACTCAAGAAAGTCACCGTATTTTGATTTTGATTTTTTTCTTTTGATCGTAAATAAACTGAAAAATACGTACATTTATTTAGAATTGATCTAAAATCATAATAAGTAATACCAATAAACACGTGTTGAGAAAAATTGTATCATATTCTCCAATGGCAGAGTTTTCTATTTTACCTGAGGTCTCAGAGACCCTAAAGTGTATATCTTATAGAGCTAAATATTATTCTTTCTTCTCATTTTCTTACAGAAAACAGAAGACAGCGATACCTCTTATTAATATAAATAAGAAACATGTCGATTTAACAGATAAAAACTCTTTTATATATTATAGAGAGCAAAGTTAACACAACTTAGGTGTTTATTTTAACATGTAAAATATGTTACCAAGAATTCGTGTATTTACATATAAATTGTGTTATTTTAACTTTTAGAAATGGTAAATATTAACTTAAGACAGAAAAGTCAAAATAACACAATAACAATAGATAGGGTAAGTCGGGGGAAAATACCAGTAGGTCGAAAATGCCACTTTGTTAGTATTTCGTTCATTGTGCGATATATGGTAATGTTTTCTAGTTGTTAACGTGAGATTGTTCATACAACGAGTAACTCATGCATGCTTTTCCAATTTTATCATGTTAAATCCGAAGAATCTGGGAAAATCTGTTCAAACAAAGTGATAAGTAGGCTTTTTATAATATTGTGCTCTTTTTTGTTAAGATCTTTCATAATTTCTTTTCATTAAAAATGGATTTATTTAATATATTTTAAAACTACATGAAATAGCTGTCTCATAACCCAAATCGTCTTTTTTTTTTTTATGACGTCAGTGTGTAAAGAGTCAGAAATACACTGTAAAAAAGTATGTAAAATTACATACATAATAAGTGTAGCAATTACATTATTAATAACGGAAATATATAAATTTATGTACTTTTACAAAAATTAGTATTTTTACTCTTTGTTGTGCAAATACTTGTTTATATTTAATGAAAAATTACAAGATTAAATGTAAATTAATGGATTTTATGTAAATACACAATTTGTAATTGTGTAAATACACACTTATGCAAGCTGCCTTTTTACCATATAAGATAATAATTTTACCTACGAGATTTGAATTTACATCAATGTATGTAAATATACACCTTCAATAGATGGTCCCAATATTATTCACTATAATAGTTGTAATTTACGTAAAATTTTTTTACAGTGTAGCATCTTTTGCTCGTCATTGGGGTAAGATGCCACTTTAGGAAAAACGTTATTAGCTTGACGGGCTATTTTATTTACCCGAATACTGACGTACTTTTTGTATTCTTATATTAAATTTTAGTGTTTTTTAAATGTCGTGAATGCTACAATATTTGATAAATGTATATCTAAAACAAAAATATTAATTTTTTAAAATTTGTATTTACCAATTGTTAATAGTTAATCCAAATTAAATTAGAATAATCGCCATAACGGTCCAAGCTTGGATCTCAATAGCCTAATATTATTTTATTATGTGATACACATATTATCCCCTCCTTCCCTTTAGTCAAATCAATTTTTATCTCCAACTCTTGAAAACTGTGCGCAGACTAGATTTGTCAGACTTAAAAACACAGCCCCTGTTGGAATAGCGAAACGATTCAACTTATGATGTTAAAGAAATTATTGCGAAAAATATTACCCCAGCCAGGGTTTGAACCTGGAACCTCCCGCTCTCCGTGCAGGCGTCGTCCCAATTCGACCACTGAGGCATGTGGTAATATTTATCGCAATAATCTGTTAATAATAATTCGAGCGTCTTCTTTTCTTGGCCAAGACGTAAATAAACAATATTAAAGTCTAAAGTTATTCGACCGTACATATCAAACCAAATTAAATTAGAATAATCGCCATAACGGTCCAAGCTTGGATCTTAATAGCCTAATATTATTTTATTATGTGATACACATATTATCCCCTCCTTCCCTTTAGTCAAATCAATTTTTATCTCCAATTCTTGAAAACTGTGCGCCGACTAGATTTGTCAGCTATTCCAACAGGGGCTGTGTTTTTAAGTCTGACAAATCTAGTCGGCGCACAGTTTTCAAGAGTTGGAGATAAAAATTGATTTAACTAAAGGGAAGGAGGGGATAATATGTGTAATGTAATAAGTAATGTATTATTATTATTCTAATTTAATTTCGTTTGATATGTACGGTCGAATAACTTTAGACTTTAATATTGTTAATAGTTAAAGTTTATTGTTCAAAATAAATCTATATGTTTTTGTATACGTATTGAACTTTATTTATTGAGTGCTGCGTATTTCTTACAATACTTTGCACCTTGTTTTATTACAGGTGGCATCTTACCCAAACATTGGGATAAGATGCCAGTTTTGCAGGTATAAATATATAATCAAATTACAACGTTTTAACGATAACCTTTAGGGTAACTCTTTTCAGCACTGCTATGTGAAAGCTTAAGTACCATTTTGCAAAAATTTCGAAGCCGTTATGGCTATTAGTCTGTTCATATTTCCATAATATTTCTTAACCATGGCATCTTCCCCCGACTTACCCTATATATTACATTAACACAAGTGTATGTTAAAAATTTAACACAAAAATTTCTACACGGGTAGAAAATCCACACAAATACAAAATGTTTTTACCGTGTATTTACATATCAGTTGTAATACGACAGAACTTATAACAGTTTAAGACTACTTGCAGTTAATAGTTTTTGCGACTGTTTATAGTCGAACAATGACAATCTTTCAAATCATCCTCACAGAAGCAGCACGAAGAGTTCTTTAGTGATTTTTAGGACGAAGGCTCGCTGCCGCGGTCGTAAAACCACTGACAAACAAAGCGATGATTTCCGGATGGGCGCGTTTCACCCCAAAAATTGACCAATAATGCACATCGCGGAGTGTCCTCTGAGCCTGGACGAAGTTGGCGTAACGGGTGGCAAATAAATAAGGGTTCCCAACGCGAAAATCGGGAACGCGAGTCGCGGAATATCCGGCAGTTTGGGCGTTGCGCTACTGTCAGCAGGACCGCTTATAAATTCTAATAAACTCGGCTCGTGCTCGGAGGAAAACACGGTGAATCGGTGGGGAATTGGTGCGGTCGGGGGAGGAGGGATACGCGCGCCGACGACGACTTTGAACAAGGGAATACTGCCAGCAGCAGATATAAATCTCGCTTAACCGAATTAAGTTAGAAGCATGGACCCAAGTTTTGCCACGCCCACGCCGCCGATGAAATGCTATCGAAACTGAGTCTGCGTGGTGAAAATCGAGAATATGAAAGCACGCTAGCGTCCAATACGTACCAAGGAGGAAATTCAATAACGAGAAGAGATACATCGCGAATACATGTCAATTAGGTAAAAATTTAAAATATGTTAAAAGTGTAGATAGCAGTTTGGAATTATGATTACTATACATATAATTTTAAATGTAAAAAATTCAACAATCTTTAATCGTAAAAGTGGCCTTATTTGAGTCTTATTTCACATCTTAATCCGCAACTCGCCGCGATCGGCAGGGACGCTATTAATTTATCGCGGTTCATTACTTCAATACGCGCGATCGAGGCCGAGTTCACTTGTTAATGCGTCCGTTCGTCTGAATTATTTTCTGCTTATCGACGGCGAGGCTAACGTGTACATCCCTCTCGGGCCACCCTCGGGTGGCTCGGCAAGTGTCTCACGTAATGATGTCCTGACGCGTGCCGTTTCGCAGCATGGGGCCCCCGCGACGATCCGTTCGCGACTTAACTATTTATTACCAGCCGATGCTCAAAGAAGGGACCAAACTACTAGGCCAGTCTCTTATGCACGTATTATGTGGCAAATAAGTCATGCGTTTCCGAGGGATAATTCGGTGCTCTATTCCTCCCCCCTCGCTTATTTGCCAAGATTAATTGGCTTACGCACAACCCCCGATCACGCGGGGATTGTCGAAATTGTGGGAATCCACGTGTGTGAATCTGCAATCTTTCTACAATCTCTTGTTGTATTTTATCTTGTTGAATTTATTTTATTAAATATTTCCAAATGTATTCATTAATATGTAAGAGTTTAAAAAATCTTGAAATATTATACAAATTTTCTATGTAGCTATCGACGCATTTAATTTATTAAATTATCTATCATCATCTATGTTTTACCTAACTTATCAATATCGTATCTTTGTGAACGCAGTTAGAGGGAGGGAGTTGATATTAGATACCGCCAATACGTTTTTCTCCGCATTTTTTTTTGCAGCAGGTTATAAGAAGAAGTAATGTAAAAAATAGGAAACTGTTTAAAAATCTCATCACTCTCTTAGGGTTCCATATGTATGAATGAAGGGTTGCCATGTGCGTTTTTACATTCTATAAAACATACATTATTTGTAGTTAATATACGATAAACTATAATGTCTCTAACAAGTAGCACCTAAAAAAATAAGTAAAAGTATACAAATTTTATATCTGTCACTCAACACCTCGCAAAGTTGTCATACTTAATTCGCGTTTTAACGACTTTGACTAATAAACTATGACATTTATGACTTATTTGCAATGTACCATTTTATTGCAGCGAAGAGAAATTCCTTCTATTTGATGTTACAATATACCAGGAATCGGTGGTAATTTTGCGGAACTATGTAATGACCGTTTACACATTCGCGCACAGTCCGATAACGCCGGCGCTAATAATAACACGAAAATTATATAGCCGTAAATTATTTAGGTATTTCATTATATCCTCCGATATTGCGCTTACGCAACAGCCACATCGGAGTCATCTTTCCTGTGCATATAATATCGCGTTACCACAAGTAATGAGATTTCACTGTATATCGCCATTATCATTCTATTAGTACCTCATGTATACGCAAATGCAATTCTATCCTTTCCTTTTTTATATAATAATCATGTATTTTATTTTAGATTTTATTTAAACCTGTAACATTCCTTTATTCTACATATGAAGGTAATAACGCTTCTTATTTAAAAATGATAAAAAATTGTCGTTACTTTTAGGAAAAGATTAATATCGATTGCACATTATTTCAGTGTGTCATTTTGTACTGCATATTATATCAGTATGATTATTGTTATATTAACTCATAATAATGAATTTATCTCACTAATCTATGTTTTATCACACAATTGCATTATAAACTATATTATTGCATTCACACGCAATCATGGTTATTTCTTTTTTGATTTTTGCATATATCGCTCATTAGAAACTCTTCAAACAGCATTCATAGAGAAAGTAATCTAAATGTAAAGTTTATAATACAAACATAGAAGAATGCCGTTTTTCGTTATAAATCGTACGATGTAGATGAACAGCCGAAGCAGTAGACATCCAATATATCGAAGATATATCTGCGAGAAACGTAGCAATGAATGCATCAAGACATGCCGAGTGCCGAGTGCCGAGTGCCGACGCTGGGAACAGAGGAGAAAAGTCGCATTGAAAAGCATTGTCGACCAGGTCCGTAAAGGAGGATCGATGATGCTGTGCGGAGGTGTCGTTTCGCAGCATCGGGATTGGAAATCGGGTATCCGGATTATCCTTTGGCATCTGCTGGTATATCACAGGACGCTGCTGAGATATAGTAGTAGTAGCGGGGTATAAGGAAGGGGTGTAACGGGGTGCTGCATTGCTGAAGCAGCGGTAGCAGCAAGACGCGATAGAAGAGGATCCTTTATATGATCGCCTTGGTTCAAAGAAGCGAGGAACTCCGATAGAACGTTCTCTCTCTCTCTCTCTCTCTCTCTCTCTCTCTCTCTCTCTCTCTCTCTCTCTCTCGGCATTCTCCTTCCCTTTCTCCTTTCCTGCTCTCGCGCTTCTCCACCACCTCCAACATCCTCTCCTCCTCCTCTTCCTTCTCTTCCTCCTGCTTCTCCTTCTCTTCCATACTCTCTCTATTGGCACACCCGGTATAATAAGGAGCGAGTTTGTATTTAGTCGGCCATGCGCAGTACTGCCTGTTGGCGTATCATCGATCAGACCGGCGACTGACTATTGGACCAAAACAAGAGGATGAGAATGGAAATGGAGATAAAGAGAGAGAGAGAGAGAGAGAGAGAGAGAGAGAGAGAGTGTGTGTGTACCGACTAGCAGAAAGCATAATAATGGAGATAGTAGGAAAAGTAAGAAGAGCGAAACATGTGTGCTGAGACGATTTTCGCAAAGGGATAGAAACCGATTCGTTAGAGATAGACAAACTTATCTTTTAGAATTTAGATAGAAAAGATTTTGCGAGAAGTATCAGAGAAGACGATTATTCTTATTTAACAAGCAACACGCAAAATTGTTGTTGTAGTCGTTATTTATCAATCTGTCAAATGTTTTATCAAACTTAACAAATTTGTCATAAATTCTTTTGCCACAAACTAACGATATAGTGCTCATTAGTAACATATTTCTTAAACAATTTTGCGAAAGTGATAGCGATTATTAGTTTTCAGAAAGAGCTTTAAGGAATCGAAAAGATCTTGCTAATCGTAACGCACAAAATAGAGTAATGGCGGAAGAAATGGTTAAGAATTGCTCAGTGTTGTGTTTGTTAATTCTTTTGCGCAAAGAATATATATATATATATATATATATATATATATATATATATATATATATATACATAATATAATATAAATGATAAGATAGGGTGACACTGTCCTAAGGATAATTGGAGATCTCGTTACTTCCCACCGGTGACTTCAATTTGGGATCGACCGATAATGAGATATCGAATCCTGATTCTCTATCTTCGGGCTTCTCTCTCTTCTCGTTCTCCTTCTCTTCCTCTTTTATTACCTATAGCGTCTTAGCTGATGTTTCATAGCTCTCTTGGCTTATGTTCAAACAATATCAAGGCAAATTTTGTGCGCGTGTATATAATGTATGTATGTATGTATTGAATATATCTCCTGACACTTATTAAACACCCTCTTGCTTTTCAGCGCGGCAGTACCAATGTTATCATGTTTCAATGAAGAGATGAGAAGCTGTATGACCTGTTCGTTTACGAATTCGATGTAGCTAATATATTTTAGCTGATTTTTTAAATTTATTATTATAAAAAAATAATGCTAAATTGTTAAAGGTTCGCAGAATATAAGTAGTACAAATTAATATCCCAATTTTTTTTTAAAGAAAAGTGTTTTATGTCGTAATGTCAGTAACGCAAGGATTTTATTTTTTTAAATCAAATTAATTTAGAAAAGTACATATATACTATTAAATAAAATTTTTTATTGACTGTAACGCATTAGTTTGCACCGATATCTTTGCGTGTAAATCGCTAAAAACGTGCATGTTCGTTGAAATTTAAGCGGAAGATAATTTTGGGGTGGCAGCTCTCTCTCTCACAAATTGACAGGGCGACGCGTTCCCATTCATTCAAATTACGCACCAATTCTGTCGGTGACTTTGGCATTGTTGCTGTAAATTGGTCCACGCCCTAGCCTCCGGTCACCCGCTTCTGCTAGGCGTACATGCCATGCGCTTGCGAAACGAATGGATGTGTCCAGTTTTTTAAATAACATCCTGTGTGGAGAACCATCATATATGTATATACAAAATATCCCACTAACAATAAGCGCATTTTCTTTAAACTTTGGATTCTTTGATCAAACTTAAGTTTAATTTTCTTGTACAAGTATATGTTGTGGTATTCACAGTTTTTAAATTACAAATGAATAAAACTAAAGAATTTTTTTAAATTAAAGATTTCAAAAAATAAGTATATAATATATAAACAAATGTATACGCAATTTGTCAAATAAAGTAATACTTGTTATTCTTTGAAAACGGTAGTCAATTATATGCAAGCGTGTTGGAGAACGCGACACGCGTCTTCACCGTAGGAGGTCGAATAAGCGGGATTGCTAACAAGTAGTCTAAAGAGCATAAAAAAATGTGATAGCAGTTTTCGACGAGGTCGTCTAGGCATGATAATTAACTATAGAACGGCATTGTGGCGCGTGTCGTGCAAGTGCTAATTGGATAAAGTAACTGATCGTCTAGAATAATTATAATATTCCAACTAAGGGCGATAGTATAAGGCTATAAGCTAGAACACTAGTATACCTACATATAAATATTTTTTAACTGTAGTACACACACGTACACACATACACAAATTAATTAGGAATTCTTTAATCGCTTTGTTATTTATCGTAAAGTGTTTAAATTCTTGTAATTATATACAAACTCTTAATTAATATTGGTGACAAATTCAGCGAAAAATTTGTTGTCACTTACAAAGTAATTTTTGCATTCTTTCTCACATAATATGAGAAATTATTTTTCTAACTATAGTTATTAACTTCTTTTAGGTTTGGTTTCAAAATCGGAGAGCAAAATGGCGCAAGACAGAGAAATGTTGGGGCAGAAGTACTATAATGGCAGAATATGGTCTATATGGAGCGATGGTCCGACATTCCTTACCGCTTCCGGAAACGATTCTAAGAAGTGCCAAGGAAAACGAGTCTGTTGCACCGTGGTTGTTAGGTGAGAGGAAACATCTTTAATAAAAATCTTAAACATGAGCCTTTTTAAAAACTTGAGTCTAAAATTATTTAATTATAATTACATCCAAATTTTCTCTCTCTTATCCATAAGACTGGAATCTAATGCAATCTTATCTATAAGATTGCATTAACAATGATAACTTCGTACTATCGAAGAGAATATAGATTATTTAATGTCTAAGAAAATATGTCTGTAAAAATATAAAAATAACGTAATGTTCACACGCATAAGAAATTTCTATTTTAATTTTTTAATTTATTGATTATCTTTGTAGATACAACTAGACATTAAATAATTCTGAACTATATTTTCATATTCAATTAAAGCAATTTTACTCTATTATTATAAAAAGCCGGATAACATTCAATTTTTTTGATCGCGATAAGATCACTTAAGCTAAAAAGCGGCGGGACAAATTCCGAATATTTTTTCTGTTGGTTTTTATCAGCTCAATCATCTAAGACAAGCAGCTTTAACCAAGATTTCGAATATAATCAAGAACTGATTGACTGTGGACCTGTAGGGATGCATCGGAAGTCGCTCGAGGCAGCAGAGCATCTCAAATCCGGCGGAGAGGACAGCGGCAATGATCAAAACGGAAGCGGAAGCAGTCCTCATCATAATCACCATCAAGGAGGACCAACCAGTTCGGAGAGTGGACAGGAGAGCCAGGATGGTATGGGACCTTCGTCATCCACAAGTAAGTCTTATTCTACTTAAATAACATATATACGACGTTCAAATAGAAATTTTATGTAACAAAATATTTTAAAAACAAAATAAAGGTTACAATATCTAATTTGTAAAAATGAAATTTACAAACCAGGGAGATACATAAAAATGTTGATATATCTTTTTCTGAACGTATCTTTTTCAGAGTTTGTAATATTTATTACTTAATGAAAAGTTTTATTAATACTTTTCCCTATTACAAATAAGTTTTCAAAACATGATAAAAAAAAGTACAATTTTGTGTAATGTATAATAAAATATAATAAGAAAATTTACAGAAAATACCTAATAAAAACTGAAAAATTTCAAGATATATCTATTTCAAGACTATCGACACTTTTCAAAGTATTGCAGACATTGATACAGTGATATGTGTTATTTTATTTACAGGTGTCGTGCAGGATACGGAGCAACTCAGAAACGAAAGTATTGCCTGCTTGAGGGCGAAAGCACAGCAACATCAATTGCAATTGAGTCTGCAACCAACATCGACCCCTCCGAGTGGGTCATATCCGTCGGCACCACAGTCAAGCACGCTACACACTTCTGTTTAATCGCGAAAATACAGACTCTTTTTCTGATAGTTCCGTGTCCGATATTTTTGCTGTTAATGCGGAATCACGTGTCCTGCCTGGAGGACTGTCGTAAATGAATCGGCAGCACCGATTTCAAAATCAGTGATATTTTTTTAACGAATATCTCGGCGAAGATCGGTCCTCTCAAAATATATAAGAATCGTTCTGAGATCACTTCTCTATGATTAATCTCGCGGTCCAGACTGCAGCAATGGCGTCGATCGAACAAATCCCTCGCGACGAAAGATCTCGGATTGTTCCGGATTGCACGATTCCAATGTTCTACGTTCCTCACGTCATCTTCAAGCGAAGTTCTGAATTTTTGCCACTGCAATTGTCTGCAATGCAGTGTTAATCTTGAAGCTTGAAGATACACACAAGATGTATATGTAATTACAACGAAGCGTGGTAAAACAACAAATTGAGCGCCTGATTTTCATTATACAAGTCTGCATGTCTCGCGCAGCAATCAAGCAGGCCTATAGATCGATACGGATTCACATAATCCTCCGCAACGACTTGACGTACAATGATGAAAGCGGTGTTTCCATATGTTGTGTTTCGAAAAAAGAACGAAATGCCGCGTTGGAAAATACCGCGGAATGAACAATGAAATTAATTGTTAAGCTTAATTCTCATCAACGAAATAATAGCCTACTGATGATCTATATAACAAACAATAAAAAATTATCGATCAGGGAATCCTGTCGTTGACGAATGCAAGAACGAATACTTTAAAGAAAGAAGATTTTTCCGGAAAAAAGTCGACGATGGACAAGGCTTGATTAATCAGTCCGGTCGATTAATTTAACGGGCCGGCAGATCGAGAGCAAACGGAACTACCTAATTAGAATATAATTGCTTTTAATAGCGCGATTGTGTGTCTGTACGCATGTGTTTGTGTGTGAGCGTGTGTGCATGTGCGTATGCGTGTGTGCTAGTGCGAGAAGAAAATAAATAGAGTGAAGCGTGATAAGAAAACTTGAAGATTTTTTTGTCTTCAGAATATTAACCTGCAACGAATGTTGAGCAACGCAAAGCATAAAAGAAATAAAAGCATAAAAGGAAGAAAAAAGAGATTGTGGAATGCGTAGCAAGATTACAAAATATATAAACACACATCGAAGAGAAACGAGATCGAAGACTTGTACGGTACACACATACAAAACGCCCCTAAGATTTACAAGTTTAAAATAATGTGCAACCATTGAAAGTTGATTCGATTGTTAAACTCACGTGTACATGAGATAAAGAGAGATAGTATGCATGTAGATGTGTATGTTAAACAAAATGAGAGAAAGAGAGAGAGAGAGAGAGAGAGAGAGAGAGAGAGAGAGAGAGAGAGAGAGAAGAAGGAGGGATGGAGTGTAAGTCAAAGATTTATTAGCGAAAACTTCCTATATCCAAGTACTTAAGGAGAAACGTAACTGTTGTCAAATGTGCAATATATCGATATAAGTTTTAGTTCGATAAGATATATTATACTTTAGTAACGGATACGTCTATGCAAGGCAGCCGCGACGGCACGTCGGTGTTTCATTGGGCTATTGTTGTAAACTACAAGATATGTCCCTCGAAAATTGTATGAAATGAAAGCTGAAGGAATATTGCACATCTAATCCTTATGCTTTCCATTTTTGCTGCGATTAAACTTATCCCCGCGTTGCACCGTCGTTTCGGGACGTTTGCCTCTTGTACATATAAATATATAAATAAAAATATATATATATATACACATGCGTAAATATAAAAAGATGACTAAAATTTAACGTGGTTGCGAGACACACTGAGCCGGACAAAAATTTTTTCCCGAATTTAAGCAGTTGAGAATTGTTTAAATTATTAGGTAAAAATGATTTAAAACCAAAAGTATTTATATATTTGGTTTATTATGTTATTATTCTACAAAGCATATAAAATGTAAATTAAAGTGGTACAATAATCTCAATTTGTTCTTCTTCTAATTGCAATAATTACTTATTCAAAATTGTGCTTGCTGAGAATTATATGATTTGATGTAATGCTCGTTATATGTGCTATGTTTGTTTATATTAAAATGTTTGTTTATTTAAAAATCAACGCACAGATCTGAACAATTAAAAGATTTATATAAAAATATTGAACTCCTATAATATGACAAATTTGCTAAGAAACTATTTACTGACACATTGTTTTATTACTATTACATTTAAAATGTAAATTTACATTTCTGCAAAAATAACGACATAAATTATAGAATCATAAATTTTTTTCAAGCGATGCGTTTTGTCTGGCGTAACATATTATAATTTAAAAGACTCGCTCATGGGAAACGAAGTAACCACACATTCTCTAGAAAAGAAAACCAACTTAAGAGTCGTAATGGAAGTGACACTGCTGTTATTATGAAAACACTTAACGATGGACTTTGGATCTACAGCGAATTCTCTGTATCCGAATGCTCCAACGCATGCATAGTAGTCGGCTAGTATACGTAATAAATAAAATTTCTGAACAAATACGCTTTTATTTTCATTGCCCCACTTATATTTTGCAACATTATTTCGCAAAACTGTCGTTTCTATTACACAAAATCTTATTACGTAATACGATATATATTGACGTAATATTTGACTTTAAAATAATTTTATTAAGTTATGTAATAAAAATAATGTAGAGAAAGAATATTATAATTATAAAAATGCTTTCTTTCTGAGAACATAATTCTAATTTTTCAACACAATTCTAATTTGCTAAACAATGAAGTAATCTTTAAAAACAAAGATTCACACACACACACACAAACACGCGCGCGCGCACACTCACAGAGTAAAATTTTAGGTAAATATATAGTATTAGGGACCACCTTCCGATGACCTTGACCTTGGCATATATTGTCAAGGTCACCCTCCTGAGTGACCTTCGGAAAATTTCAGCCGGGGGTCGTTGCTTATTAAAAAGTTATTAACAATAAAAGTTTGAAAAATACATATTGCAGTTATTTTGAGTATTAAAAGGCATAAACGACTAATATGTATGTGGAAATGGTACTTGTATGAACGAAGGAAAGTTATTTAAAGCAGCGAATTGTTGGCATATTGAATAGTTTTTTTGTTAAAGCAGAGAATAAATGGTATATTAAAAAGTATACATATATACAATTTTATGTGCTAGAGAGCATAAATACAAAGTATTCTCTGCTTTAATTATGGCAAAAACATGTTAAAGCTTTGTTAAAGCAAATAATAGTCAGTTATTAACAAAACAAGGTTTAATGATCACCTTTCCGGTAAAAAAATTTTTATATATAAATAGATATAAATATGTATAGATATATATAATTATATATCAAATTTGTTCACACATGTCTTTTTTTCTCTTAATATAGCATATATAGAAAAAATAATCAAAGGAAGAATCTAAAAATAATTAAATAGATTATTTTTTACTTTTTGATTATATTATACTTTTTAATATACCAAAACTATTCTCTGCTTTAACAAAAGGACTATTCAATATACCAACAATTCGCTGCTTTAAATAACTTTTTTTCGTTCATACATGTATTATTTCCACATACATATTAGTCGTGTATGCCTTTCAATACTCAAAATAACTGCTATATTTTTCAAACTTTTTTTGTTAATAACTTGTTAATAAGCAACGACCCCCGGCTAAAACCTTCTAAAGGTCACTCAGGAGAGTGACCTTGACAACATATGTCAAGGTCAAGGTCATCGGAGAGTGGTCCCTAACACTATATATTTACCAAATATACCTAGGTATGTATATATTTTATCTATCTAAAAAATTTTTTTTACATATTTCTATTATTTTAAAAGTTTAATTTTTTATAATTTATTGAATAAAATAGATAATATTGAAGAGTTATTCGACCGTGCGTATCAAACCAAATTTAATTAGAATAACCGCCATAATTAACGGTCCAAGCTTGGATCTTAATAGCCTAATATTATTTATTGTGTGAATACACATATTATTTATTTACAACTCTTGAAAACTGTGCACCGACTAGATTTGTCGGACTTAAAACACAGCTCCTGGTGGAGTAGTGAAAATCTCTTCCCTTCCTTTAGTTAAATCGATTCGATTTAACTTTTTATGTTAAAAAAATTATTGCGAAAAATATTACCTCAGCCAGGGTTTGAACATGGAACTTCCCAAGCTTGGACCGTTAAATTATGGCGATTATTCTAATTTAATTTGGTTTGATACGCACGGTCAAATAACTCTTTAATATTAATAAACGTGAGTCTTGTTCGGCCTAACTGGCAGTAATTTATTATTACAAAACGACGTTTCGACCCTTGCTTTGGGTCCTTATCAAGTTATTAAGTTATTGACAATGCTGAAACAATATGATTAACTCAATATGCTACCCTTATACAATGGTAAAGTACAAAAAAAACTTACATAAATCATTGCGCGGCAAATTAAAATATTACTGTCATAATTAGAGATTTCATGAGACGACGAACAGTTAGAAAGAGTACATTATTGAGGAGACATACGCGTCTCTTTTGACAAACAGGACAACTGACACATACTTCATAAACAATCATAAAGCGAAATAAATAACATAGAGAGTAAAGTTTAAAGAGAAGATATTATACGGTCATATACCATTGGTAAATTCTCCGTGTCTTTCTGAGAATTGATAGACTCTCTATGTTTTTTAATGAACATCATTTCAGAAATTTCGCGTTTTTTAAGATTGTGTTCCCTATGTAAAATTTTAACATCTTGCCAATTAAAGTTATGACTGAAATCAGTTCTATGTTTGCTGACGACAGAATGTTTAGTGGGGAGTTTCTTAATATCCGCGGAATGTTCTTTAATGCGGGTCTCCAAATGTCTTTTTGTCTGCCCGATATAGCAGGCATTGCAATCAGTGCAGTCAAGTTTGTAAACAACCTCCGTGCATTTCTTATTGTCTAATATGTCTTTCCCTTTTTTGATTAAAACATCTAATTTCTTAGGTACCGTGTATAAAGTCGTTAAGCCATAATTGCTAAAAATTTGTCGTAAGTCTTCACTAAAAGTTTTAACGTACGGTATGGATACATAATGTTTTAAATCTAAGGCATTGTTATCCTTGTCATCAATACTGACACCATCATGAGAAATCAATCGTTTTTTAATTACACCGAGTCTCATTTGTATGTGTTTGTTCACAAGAGCATCAGGGAAACAGTTATTCGACAACACGGATTTCAGCATAGCATGATCGACCAAGTTCATGATGGTGTTGATTTTATATTTCAGCGGATGACTAGAGAAGTAATTAATGTAACGGCCAAAGAACGTTGATTTACGATACCAGTTAGTAGATAACAAATTGTCATGTCTGTATACAGTCGTGTCCAAAAAATTCAAACAATTATTCTTCTCCAGTTTATACGTGAACTTGAGACAAGGATGATAATTATTAAACGCAGACACAACATCGTTAAGTCTAGACTCCGGTATACACATGAAAATGTCATCAACATAGCGGTAAAATATATGGATCTGAAAGGCAAAGGATTGAATGCAAAGAGTTTCCAAATCGTCCATTACTATGTCAGCCAGAATCGGGGAGAGGGGAGAACCCATCGGGCTACCGAAGATCTGCTCATAGAAGTCTCCATTGAAGGCAAAGCTGGTGGAATTTAGGATCATCTTGATGGCAAAAAGGAATTGTTCAAGATTCATCCGAGTTTCCCTCGATATCGCAGCCCATCTCTTTTCGATTCCGGTCAAAACAAGATCAACGGGTATGTTCGTGAACAATGCAACGACATCGAGGGAAACAAGGATGTGGTTCGGAGGAATGCTGCATTCTTTGATACCATTCACGAACGACCAACTGTCTTTAACATAAGATTTTGGTTTCGCGATAGATTTATCAAAAATGTTGTGTAAATAAGAGGCAATGTTGTATAAAGGGCTTCCGATAGCAGAAACAATTATGCGCAGAAGATAACCTTCTTTATGGATCTTCGGAAGTCCGTAGCAACGCGGGAGGTTCCCATTCGTACAATTTAGAACATTATAATCCCTCGAGTCAATAATCTCATTATCTAACCACGATTTCACCAAACAATTAAGTTTCGAAGTAATTTTTCTAATCGGATCCTTATCCAATTTACGATAGGTGGAGGGATCATTAAGAAGTGTTTTCATCTGCGTAACATAGTCGAGTCTGTCCATGATAACTGTGGTTTGACCTTTGTCCGCGTTCGTGACTAAAAGATTGGTATTGTCAAAAAGATATTTTTTGCAAATAGAGAACTGAGATAAAATGTGTCGATCGATAGGATTGAGACTCTTATTTGTCTTTATAAAATCATGTAACAAATTAGAAACCAAACAGCGCACTTCATTAACTTTATCATCGTCGAACCAATATTTATTTAGTTCCAGATTTTTAAGAACGTCTAAAACAATTTGCGAACGGTCTTTCCTGTTATGTCGATCCACCGGTAGTCCAAACTTACTGCCTAAACTAAGAATCTTTAAAACATTAAGGTAAATGTCCCTATTTGTGACCATGTAAGATTTTTGCATAAGTTAATAAGAGAGGAAAGTACTCTATAATGATTTAAATCAAAAAACAATTATACCCAACTCAAGATTAATCATTTTTGTATCGAAAAACTTGTTTTATTCAAGTTTTAAACATAATCTAATAAATATAAAAAAAAGAAATTGCAGACTATGTATATGTACGCATTAGTGACCGCCTGATTTAATTTTGGCCCTATTAGTGACCCCTCGTCTGACCCGGTTAGTGACCGGTACATTCGTACATTATCCATCGAATGTACCATTTAGTGACCGGCAAATTAATTTTCGATCCTGATGAAATAAAGTTGGATTTTCTCGCTACTTAGAGACTGTGGTTATATTTATCGTCAAATGGCCTCATTAGAATAAAATATTTTATTGTATTTCATAAAGAAATCACTCAATAATTGAATAAGTATAAAGTAAGTATTTTGAAACCGTGGTCACAAATCGGTACAAAACACACGATGAACACACGATGTCCCAATTAGTGACTTAACCTAAAATAATATCGTTTTCTCTAGAGTTTTCCCTTGAGCATACTCGTACAAATGCAACTCACATTTGTCTAGAAGAGTATGGAGATGGATATTAACGTTTTTTTGGAAACAAGCAGCAAAATTTACTGCCACGACTAGTTTTCTTGAGCCGATCACAAATGAAGACATGCGTGTTTTTGCTGTACCTATCTGTAAAATTCGCCTATATACTCAAAACTACCAACCTTTTCCGGAATACACGAGTAGCACAACACTTATTAATCCTTCACTGATAGTTTTGCGCAGTATTGTTCCTTAACACTTTTTTTTGACGACGTAACAAAGCTGTGACTGTGCCGCGACAAACGCCATAGATCTACTAACGTGACGACAAACATGCGCTCGATCTGCCACTGATGGCGACACGAGCACCTTATTTCACATTTTCACGAGAATTTGTTAGTTAAATATCATTAAAACCGTATATCAAACCGTAGCTTATTAATCGCAAAACATAATAAATATTCTTTTCGAAGATGAATTATTTACAACTTCTGATTATTTTAATAAACGTCCGCAAATGGTCACAAATAGGGTCATGGTCACAAATAGGGACATTTACCTTATCGGGAATCTGTTTGCCACTAATATTAACTACCCATTTGCTAGTATCAATTTTAAGAAAAGAATCAAGAGGTTCATTGTGTTTAGGCTTTAAGTTGTCAATTTTCTCTTTAATATTGTTTATTCACGCCTTGGCCAAGAAAGAAGACGCTCAAATTATTATTAACGGATTATTGCAATAAATATTACCACATGCCTCAGTGGTCGCATTGGGACGACGGGACGTCTGCACGGATAACGGCAGATTTTAGGTTCAAACCCTAGTTAAGGGGGGATCCTAGTGTAGAGGGTCCAAAAAATGGAACAACAACAAATCGAGCAAAACGAGCTCTTCAAGGAGGCAGAAGGATTATTATATGGACCTGGAATAGCAGATTAACGTCAGAGAGCAGCAAGTTTCTAAAAATATTTTGTTTTCTGTACCGAAAACTTTAAACGCGTTTTTCTCGAAACCACGTTTTTGAAATTGGCGGGCACGATAACTCAAAAACTATTTGACCAATCAAGTTGGCTCCTGTACGTACACATAGTTTATTACATTTACTAGTCGATGAACCTCTCAAATTAATAAAATAATTAATTTAAACATTTTTTATTGCATAAATAAAGTTCACATTTTTGAGTGAAAATTGCATTTTTTTTTAAATGCCGCCATTTTGTCAATTTTCAACTTTTTTGCATTTTTTTAGGTTTATCGACAAACCATGTTTATAAACAATAAGAAATTTTTTTGTTTTTTTGTTTCAGACAAGTAAAAAAGGAGCTAGAACGCCCGCCGTTTAAAACCGACGCTCGTACTTACGCCCTATAAAAGTATTGTATTATTTTTTTAACTAAAAAAAATTTTTTTACTTACTTTAATTATGAAATAAAATAGCCCAAAAGTTATCAAAGCGATTTATTAAAGTTTTTTTTGAATTCCCGAAAATACCTTTATATTCAGTAGTCTACACCAGGATACCCCCCCCCCCCCCCCCACTAAGGTAATATTTTTCGCAATAATTTTTTTAACATCAAAAGTTGAATAAATCTGTAAAATAAATAATAGTAGAATATAAATTTATAGTTAGTCTGAAGCATATGGCGGATTAATAAAAAATTCGTTTATTTGGTCCAATAATCTAATTTAAACTCTTACTTGAGGAATTTTTATGTTAATATGCCATGAAAGGCATCTAGGAATAAACTCTGATTTATTATAAAAAATTTCGTAATTATCTCTATAGTACTTCTGTGAAATTCTTCTATATATATGTATATACATATGTATATACATATAATTTACCTGATTTACCAGATGTAGATAAACGTAATTCTTCAATTACTTACGTACGATAAAGATGTTTCCATCAGTGAATGTAATTATAATTATCTTTTATATTGTATGTATGTATATGATAAGCACAAATGGATTAACCAAGTATAGATAACGGACTAAATAAGAGCCAAGCGCTGATAATGGTGCGCAAATATTATAATAACATATTTTAACATATAATTTTTCCAACACAACTTTGTTGGAGTAGTAAAATCCCTTCCCTCTCCACGATTAATTATAAAAGAAATTATAAAAGATCTTAATAAAGTAGAAGAGCACAATATTATAAGAAGTCTATGTATTCGCCACTTGGTTTGAACAGATCTTCCCAGATTCTTTGGAATTAACACAATCTTAGAGAAATTCGCATTCACTCGTTGTATGAACAATCTCACGTTAACGACTAGAAAGCATTACCATCTATTGAGATAATAAACGAAATATTAACAAAACGTGGCATCTTCGACCTACTGACATCTTCCCTTGACTTACTAAGCATTTAAATTTCGAAAACAATGTTTTTTATCATTGTCTTCCGAATGTTAGTAAAATCCTTTTTCCCATACAGCACAGTTCATTGCAACGTCATTGCAGCAACGTTGCAACGTTGCAGATTGCAATGCAACATTACGGAGTCGTTGCAGAGATATAGATTTGCAGTATTCTAGCACACTTTTAGAACCATGACATTAATATTTCAGAAACATTGCGAAATTCAATTCTATAATTTTTAATATAAATAAAAATCAATTATACCCATACAGCACACAAATATTGCATACATGTTGCAGCACTCTTTCGCCGCAACGGTGCAATATTGCGGTTTTAATGCGAACTGTTGTTGCAATCTTACACTAAAATGTCCGCCTTTAGGAGAATTGCAACAAAACATCACAGCAATATTGCAATGTAATAAATTTGCAAAAATGCATTATTGTTGCAATCATCAAGCAATGTAACACAAGATTATTTTTGTTTATGGAATATACATATCAAAAGCATATAGAGATATAAAATAAGAAAATGCTAAATGTAAACAAATGTTTACTATAATTTCATATCTTGCAAGGAATATAAAATATAAATACTTGCATTTTGGACACAAATACAATGCTTGGCCTAAAATACAATATTGTTAAGTATAATATATTATATATTTATATATAACTTTACAATACATATTTTAGATACGAAATCATTGCAAACATTTATTTATATAAAGCTTTTTCTTATTTTATATATCTCCATATATATAGGTACTTTACCCTAAAACAAAAAATATCTTATATACATATACATATTAGAATTTTTTACAAATACAAAATATTTATTTCAGGTATGAATGCTTTTATTTATATTTTTTTTAACATAAAAAAATACATATATAATACATATGGCAAAATACTTGAAAGCCTTATCTCTTCTTTCAAAAACTACTCCGTGCTGTTCTGCACTGCGTGAAAACTTCTGCTGACGGAATATAACGCAACACTGTAACATAAAACACAAACAGTAATTATTATTTATAACTGATTATATTTGAAACATTAGAGTACAAGGTTACAAAGTTAAGTGTGACTGTGTTTCGATATTCACTTCCTATACTGAAAATCTGTTAATATTACGTGCACTTTAGACTTTTAGTATTAGCGATTAATATTTGTAATTTATATCAAGTTTAACTTTTCTTTACTTACGTACCTAATAAAGGCTTATCTATTGTAAAAAAAAACTGTTCCGTACTATTCTGCACTACGTACTACTCTGCACTACGTGAAAACTTCCTCTGACGGAATGTAACTCAACACTGTAACATAAAACAAAAACAATAATTATTATTTACATCTGATTATATTTCAAACATAAAAGTACAAGGTTACTATGGCTGCATTCCGATATTTACTGTCAGTACTGAAAATCAATTTTTTTCTATATTTTACGTCACGTATACTATAGATTTTCAGTACTGACAGTTCCTGACATTAAATATCGGAATGTAGCCAAAGTTAAGTATAACTGTGTTTTAATATTCACTGCCTATATTGAAAATCTGTAGTTAATATATTTTATTATACCTACACTCTCTCTTAAGATTTTCAGTATTAACGGTTAATATATTGGAACGCAGTTTATATGAAGTATAACTTTTCGTTATAAACTATATAACATACCTATTAATAAATAAAGCGTTATTTATTCTAAGAAAACTGCTCCGTGCTACTCTGCGTTGCATGAAAACTTCCGCTCATGGAACGTAACGCAACACTGCAACATACAGCTGGATTTGGTAAAAGTATGGCAGCCTCTATAAATTTTATTTAGGGAGAAAAAATTGGCTTTTTCGAAATTTGACCATAAACACCCAAACGGATCAACGTATCCTCTGATTTGCGCCAAAATTTTTCTTTCTTTATGCTCTTTCGAACGATATACGATATACACAATATGGAGAGGAATTTCACTTAAAAAATTGAAAGTAATTTTCACGTGACCTTTAAATGACTATCCAAGGTCAAATAATTGCTACCCTCTTATGTTCGCCTTGAAACCGTACAACTTCTGTCTGAAACATTTTTTTCAAAAATGTATAGTTTTCGTAAAATTTAGAGATTGCCATACTTTTGCCAAACCCTGTATGATACGAAAACAGTAATTATTTATAAAATTACGTAAATAATTAATGGTTAAACTCCTTTTTTAAAGAGATTGAAAATAAGCACATTCTCCTATCACCATGTCTCCAATTGAGGGCTCCAGTTGAAATAAACTGCTGAAGGTTTTGAGGTTAAGTTACATCAAGATGTATGAATTTGTCATTATACAAAAATAATTTTAGACATATTTATGTGAATAATATTTATTAAATAAAGAAAAATTAACTGAAATTAAAATAATTGTTCCTATGCGGTGAAGTCACAAAGTCTGTGGGTGTATTGTTCTCCATACAGCACAGATTATTGTGTCACGAACTGATTAGAGAGAATTTTATGAGTCCGTTTTTGGGTCAATACATTCAAGTACTTTACCCGGGATTTGGACTAGGCTGTGTAATTAATCTGGGCCAAAAAGAAATCGTATTTTGTAAACCTTATAACGAGGATTAGATTTATTTATCGAATCAAAATTAGGGTATTCAACTTTGAAATCAATAGGGATGACCTTGTAGCTTGGAACTTGTTGAATTGTACTACCTCGAATTCCGGTTTCGAGTTCTTTTAATTTTAGGAAAATCGGGAAAGGATCCTGGTTGGATTGGATCGCTGACTTGATTTGATGTTTAATCTTTTTAATTTGGATTCTTCTCCCTCCTTTCTTAGGCATAGGAATTAGAATAACTGTTGCCACTCTCCTTGGCAGCGACAGTTAAAGATGGAGTTTGAATAACTGTTGCCACTCGCCTTGGCAGCGACAATTAAAGATGGAGCACCCTGTTGCCACACGCCTTGGCAGCGACAGGTCTGGATAGGTGTTTCTTAGGGTTGGTAAATTTTAGCAGAATAAATTCAGGATTTACCCTTTAAAAATAATGCCCTTTATTGTGAGACAATCTCGTTCTACAAGTGTTTTTACGAGATGTCGCAACGAATTGACTTGTAATGAGTAAGCCGCTCAAAGTAAGGATTCACTGAATTATGGGCAAGAGTAAGATCGAAGCCCGAAGCAGCAAAACTAAAGAGCTAGAGCTAAAGAGCTAAAGAGCTAAAGAGCTAAAGAGCTAAAGAGCTAAAGAGCTAAAGAGCGCAGCGACACTTTTTAACGCCTTATTTATACCCAAGTGGTGAGAACCCCCCGCGCAAGCTTCTCTCCACTTCGTACATATCTTTGTGGAGGAGGAAGGTATTGTCTCAGGGTGTAATTCTATGCCCGTGAGTCCCGCGACCCGGCAACTACGTCGCCTGGTATCACCAGAAATCAGATCAATAATCGATAACTGGTTTTACTGATGTTTTCATTCTTCTTATTTCAAATATAATTCAAATATAATTTGTCCGCTCGTAACAATTGCAACGTCATTGCAGCAACGTTGCAACATTGCAAATTGCAATGCAACATAACGAAGTCTTTGCAGAGATATAGATTCGCAATATTTTAGCACACTTTTAGCAACATGACATTAATATTTTGGAAACATTGCAAAATTTAATTCTATAATTTTTAATATAAATAAAAATTTATTATATTAATAAAATACTACAATAAAATAAATATTTATAATTATTTTTTAATAAAATAATGTGCTTTATTGGTGCACAGAATTAATATTTAATTAAAAACAAGCTCTTTAAGTGCTTATTTTGTAATAATAAATTAAATTTTAATTAAAAGTCGGTAAGTAAATTAAAAAATAAAACAAATGGATAAATTTTGGAATTTAATTTCTTATATAATCAATATTAAACTTTTTAAAATACATTACACGGATAAATAGAGCGTCCTTGTGTAAGTCTGTGCGTAAGTAGAAAGGGAAAAACGCTATAAATAGTCAATAGTGTGCGGTGTGCGCAACTGCGCTGGTGATTTGGTGGATAATCACCAGGATTACCAGTGATCGCCGCCATTCCCGCCGCGGTCTTCTCTCCCATTCTTTCCCTGTCTCTCGCATGGCAACGTGGAACAAGCACTGCACCCACAGACTTCGTAACTACATTGCATAGCGAACGATTGTTTTAATTTCAGATAATTTTTCTTTATTTAATAAATATTATTTACATAAATATTTCAAAATTATTTTTGTATAATAACCAATTCACACATGATGTAGCTTAACCTCAAAACCTTCAGCAGTTTAACTCAATTGGAGCCCTCAGTTGGAGACACCGTAGAAATGTGCTTATCCGAAATCTCCTTAAAAAAGAAATTTAACCATTAATTATTTACGTTATTTTATAAATAATTCCTGTTTTTGTAATATACTGGGTTTGACAAAGTATGGCAACCACTAAATTTTACATTTTGCTTCCTCATAGAGGAAGCTTTGTTTTCGTACAAAAAATTTTTTTTTAGTTGCTGCTGCCAATGTGTTTAGAATGTTCTAAAACGTCAAAAAATTGCAATTTTAGAAAATGTCCGTATGTGTGTATGTGTGTGTGTATGTGCCAAATTTACCGAAATTTCTATAACTCCAGAACTAGTCAACCAAATCTTAACGAATTATATATGAAATAGAGGTAGAAAAGACTGAAGAATATAATAGAATTAGAAAAATTACCAATATTTTAAAATTTTAACCTTTAAGGGCTACACCTCAAGTCTGAATAATTGAGACTTTTCACGAATTGATGTTTTTTGACAATTTAGTATTAATTATTGGCAACTTTTCTAATTCTATTATATTCTTCAGTCTTTTCTACCCCTTTCATACATAATTCTTTAAGATTTGGTTGATTAGACCCAGCTTTATAAAGCTTCTATGTATGTACGAATTCTTCGAAATTTGAAATGTGTGTAACTCGAGAACTGATCAATCAAATTTTAAAGAATTATATATGACATAAGGGTAGAAAAGACCTAAGAATACAATAGAATTAGAAAAAATTGCCAATATAATAAAAAATGTGTGTAAATTAGAAACTTGCGCATTGCTTCTTATATGTAAGGATTCCCCAAAATTTCAAACGTCTGTATCTCAAGAACTAATGAACCAAATCTTAAAGAATTATGTATGAAATAGGGGTAGAAATGACCTAAGAATACAATAGAATTAGAAAAAATTGCATCATAAATGCTTTTGATCTTTTTGAAGTTATTGAATTCGATTATCTACTTTTGTGTTTTGATGTTCTGTTTCCTTATTTAAGATTAATTATTCAGTCCAACTTTGAACTTTGTTATAGATATGTTAAGTTATTTGCACTTATTAATTTAATTTTTGTTTTTGCGGTGTCCGCGTGCGTAGCACGTGTATGCCATCCTGGAGTTCACGTGCATGCGTGCGTGTGCGAAGATCACGCGTGTTGAGAGTGCGTGGTATTTTCCTTTCGTATTATTTTCTGTTCTTTACTATTGGTTGTCTTTGAACGAGACTCTGTTGATTTAATTTGATTCTATTGTGTTCAATTTCTGTTGACACGTTGCGTTTTATGCGAATTTATGTATTGCTCAGTCACTTATACATATATTAACTTAGTTGTTTATTTGCCCTGCTATCTTTTCTTGTTATAAAGTTTATTGTCTGAATTTATTCATACATATCGGTATTCTATTAATTTATTATTAGATCAATTATTTCGTGCGCGCTGTTTTGATGATCGCATGTTCGCGTGTGTTGCGTGCGCGTGTGATTTTTTGTGATTACGAAAAACGCGCGGTCTTGTTTAGAGTATTATTTGTGATGTTATTAATTTGAATAATGTGTGCTGAAAAATTATAATAGGTATAATCTCTTATTTATCCATTAATATATATCCTTATTTCATAAATTGGTAAATATGCATATTAGGTCAAACCTCACCGATGACCTTGACCTTGACATATGCTGTCAAGGTCACCCTCCTGAGTGACCTTCAGAAGGTTTTAGCTGGCGGTCATTGTTTATTAAAAAGTTATAAACAAAAAAGTTTTAAAAATATAGCAGTTATTTTGAGTGTTGAAAGGCATAAACAACCTTGACCTTGACATATGTTGTCAAGGTCACCCTTCTGAGTGACCTTCAGAAAGTTTTAGCTGGCGGTCATTGTTCATTAAAAAGTTATAAACAAAAAAATTTGGTGGGGAAAATTATTTAAAGCAGTAAATTGTTGGTATATTGAAAGGAAAGTTATTTAAAGCAGAGAATAGAGAAGTATGTGCTTCAACTTACAAAGCACATACTTGTAAAGCGCGTCGCTAACCTATAGGTTTTGTCAATAACCAACTATTAAAGCTTTAACATGCTTTTGCCATGATTAAAGCAGAGAATACTTGTATTTACACTTTTTAATACATAAAATTGTGTATATACTTTTCAATATACCAACAATTTACTGCTTTAAATAATTTTTCCCACCAAATTTTTTTTGTTTATAACTTTTTAATAAACAATGACCGCCAGTTAAAACCTTCTGAAGGTCACTCAGGAGGGTGACCTTGACAACATATGTCAAGGTCAAAGTCGTTTATGCCTTTCAATACTCAAAATAACTGCTATATTTTCAATTTTCTTTTTGTTAATAACTTTTTAACGAACAATGACCGCCGGCTAAAACCTTCTGAAGGTCACTCGGGAGGGTGACCTTGACAACATATGTCAAGGTCAAGGTCATCGGTGAGGTTTGACCTAATATGCATATTTACCCATAAATTTATTATTGGATCTATTATTCATGCGCGCTGTTTTGGTGATCTCATGTACTGCACGTGAATGCGCAGTCTTGTTTATGATATTATTCGCAATATTATTAATTTGAATAGTCTCTCATATTTTTTTTGTAGTACATTTAACGTTTAATAACTCAATAACTGTATTATACTTTTACTTTCGTGTTTCTCACTTATAGTGGTTTAAGAGCCTTGTGGTAATGCCGAAGAGTTCTAATAAAATAAATTTTTCTTTTGAGGATAAATCCCCTAACTCTAGAAAAGAGGGGAAAAGACAAAGATGCGATAAGGGCCCGGAGAATATCCTTTTGGATCCCTCTTCTTCTATTCTAAACAAAACTTCATCTTCTGTATCGCCAAATCGTAACAAAGATATTAATAAGTCTAACTCTGATATGGATACTTCTCCCTCCCCTTTGAATAAAACTGTCCGACCCTCTGAGGGGGGGTTCTCCTGTAGAGATTTCGAAAAGAACGCAGTTTATCGCTGCACAGAAGGCTAATAGAAATAATAATTTCAGTGTGGCCCCATTTTCTGTACATGTTGAATCATTAACTTCGAATGCTTCTGAGCTATCTAACATAGGCAACCTACACCCAATGAGCATAGGAAAATTTTTGTGTAAAAATTTAAAAAATATCACTGTTATTAGAAAATTGGGTAGAAATATAGTGTGTATCGACTTTAATAATTTTATTGAAGCAAATACATTGGTTGAATCAAGTGGTGTATTACCCCCTCTCTGGGTGGCGTATATCCCCAACTATAAGGCATTTAGATCTGGTACTATTAGAGGCGTTGACCCTTCTTTCTCTGAGGATAAACTATCGAAAAATTTGTCTTCTTTTGGTGAACCTATAAACATACAGGAATCTTTATTGAAATCGACGCAATTGGCAATTATCGTAACAATTATATCACGACGTTTCGACCCGGGGGATTGGGTCCTTCTCAAGTGTCTAACAACAAAAACAGTAACGCCGAAAAAAATTAATTAAAGGTCTAACAATAAAATCACGGTAATACAATAAGATGTCCTACCTATACAAGCATGGAGCTAACGCACTCGCACGAACATCTTAGAATATGAGGATTTTGACCGAAAAAGTCATATGTCAAAGCTAAATAAAAAATCCTTTTGTTAAGAGGCATCATTAAGTAAAAGTGAAGTATAAACAGATAGATAGTTACATATTCGATTTCGTGGAGCACCTTGATGCAAGTTTCATAGTGTTAAAATGTACAACGTATACAACGAGCGGAGTCACACAATTAGAAGACAACGACCGGTCAGAAGCAAGCACACGACTGTCACAATTAAACAATGTTGTAAGGTTAAAAGAATAAACATAGCGGATTCATACACTGGAGATGACTTTGTCGTATATAGGATTTAGATTTTCGGTATCCTTTTGTAGGTTGATGGTATTCGCTTGATTTTTGATAAAAAACATTTCTGCTATTTCACGCTTCTTAACATTCTTTTCTTTATGTAGTATGTCTACTTCTGATCATTTAAAATCGTGTCGATAAGACGCGCGGTGCTTGCTTACTACCGAACGGCATCCCTCATCCTTCTTAATATCATTCTGGTGCTCATTAATCCGCGTTTTCAAATATCTCTTTATCTGCCCGATATAAGATGCGTCACAATTACCGCAGTTAATTCTATATACCAGCTCAGTTTTACGGTCCTTATTAAGTTTATCTTTTCCTTTCTTAATTACTAAATCGAGCTTTTTCGGGATGGTGTACACCGTATCGAGACCCACTTTATTCAGTGTAAACCGTATATCTTCGCTGAGACTCCTGACAAAAGGTATGGCCAGGTATCTACGAGCATCAAACGCATTGGTGTGTTCATTATTATCATTATCGCGAGGGTAACGGAGTTGTTTTAATCTAGTATTAATGCGTCTATTGATTAAGTTATCAGGGAAGGAATTGTTAAGAAGAATTGTTTTTACAATTTCAATATTTTCTCGGTGGAAGCGTTCGTCAGAGAGTAAGACCGCACGGTCTGTGAGGCTATTTATAGTGTTAATCTTGTACTTAAAAGAGTGACTCGAGAAAAAATTGATGTACCTACTAGAGAAAGTGGGTTTTTGGTACCAATTAGTTAATAAATTGTTTCCTTCCCTAATAACAATTGTATCCAAGAAAGGAAGAGAATCATTGTTTTCCACTTCATGCGTGAATTTAAGGCGGGGGTGGTAGCCATTGAATACATCGAGTATATTACCTAGCTTACCACGGAGTACTACAGCGAAGATATCGTCCACATATTGAAAAAAGATCGCAATGGCGAAACCGAGTGCGTTCCAACAATGAGTTTCCAGATCGTCCATGACAATGTCGGCGAGGATTGAGGAAAGGGGGGAACCCATAGGGCTACCAAAAATTTGCTCGTATACTTGGCCGTTAAAAGAGAAGCTAGTGGAACTCAGGACAAGGTCAATAGCATGCAAAAATTGTTGTAAGCTAAGTTTAGTGTTCTCAGAGATCTCATTCCATCTACTTTCTATAGCCTTGAAGACCAACTTTTTCGGAATGTTAGTGTAGAGAGCCGTGACATCAAGTGATACTAAGATTTGGTCGTCGTTAATCGTTAAATTCTTTATCTTTTTTGCGAATGACCAACTATCTTTGATGTAAGAATTAGATCAGCGCACAGATTCGTATAAGATGGAATGTAAATAGCTAGCTACGTTATAAAGCGGACTCCCGACAGCTGATACGATTATGCGCAGAGAAAAACCAGTTTTATGAATTTTTGGTAGCCCGTAACACCGTGAGAGGTTACCGTTTGTGCACTTTAATTTATAAAACGTAGGATCATCAACAATGTCATTATCATGCCAAAATTTCACAAGTTCGTCGAGTTTAGTGGTTATCTTTCTTATCGGATTCTTGTTCAATTTTTTATATGTGGATTCGTCATTAAGAAGGTCAATCATCCGGTTAGTATAATCGCTTTTATCCATAAGAACCGTGACCTGGCCTTTGTCCGCTTTAGTCACAAAAACATCATTGTTATCCCGCAGAAATCTTTTACAAGTCATTTACAAGTCATTCATTTAAAATAAAGCGATCAATATAACTAATGTGTTCGGGCTTATTTAAAAAGATCTGCAAAGAATTTGCGATGGAGCTACGTATCGGATTGATGACATTATGTGGTATTCTACGTCCTACGACTATTGGCTCGAGGTTTTTTATTATATCTACGGCTGTGCGTGTTCGATTTTTTTTATCAGAGTGAACAATAGGTAGGCCGAACTTTTCACCAAGACTTAAAAATCGCAACACATTGTCGGAAATAGTTTTATTGCTGATGTTAATAGACCATTTTGTTCTGTCGTTGTTGAAAAACGAGTCGTACAGATTATGTTTATTAAATAATCTATTGAACTTATTAATAGAGTTACTTTTAGCAGTGTTGTCGTGTTTTTTTATTCTTCGTCTATTATCATCATAAAACTCATCCAGAAACCGCGCTGGAAAGCGAGCAGCGAGACGCTCTTGAATGTGCTCAATCTCCGAGTTCAAAAATTTTAGATGATGGTTTAAATCCCTAATCTTATGGAACGCCGTTTTACTCTTTAATAGCATAAATAATATTCTACGTAATATAAAAGTTTTAAGAAATAATTGTCTTCAGAAAAATGGTGATTCTTACTAATGAATTAAAATTATGTCGATCATAATAAAAATTGGATGAATTAAAATTATGTCGGGACATAAAAATAATTCCGAATTTTTATGATGTCTCGACATAATTTTTATTCATCCATTTAAGATTATGCCGGAACATAATAAAAATTTTACGGCAAGCCACTCTACTTTTTAATAGCATAAATAATATTCCATTCAATATAAATGATCAAAAAATAATAGTCTTAAGAAAAATTGCGATAAATTAAAATGATGTTGATACGTAAAAATAATTCCGAATTTTTATGATGTCTCGACATAATTTTAATTCATCCAATTTTTATGATGTCTCGACATCATTTTAATTCATCAAATTAATATTTGATGAACATAATAAAAATTGGATGGCACACCGTTTTACTTTCCAATAGCATACAAAATATTCCGTTCAATATATAAATTTAAAAAAATAATTGCCTTAAGAAAAATGGGGATTCTTACTAATGAATTAAAATTATGTCGACCATAATAAAAATTGGATGAATTAAAATTATGTCGGGACATAATAAAAAATCGGAATTATTTTTATGTCCCGACATAATTTTAATTTCACGAATTAAAATTATGTCTCGACATAATTTTAATTCATCCAATTCTTATGATGTGTCGACATCATTTTAATTCGGCCAATTTTTATGATGTCGCGACATAATTTTAATTTGATGAATTAAAATTATGTCGCGACATAATAATAACTGGATGAATTAAAATGATGTCGATACGTAAAAATAATTCCGAATTTTTATGATGTCTCGACATAATTTTAATTCATCCAATTTTTATGATGTCTCGACATCATTTTAATTCGTCGAATTTTTATGATGTCGCGACATAATTTTAATTTGCTGAATTAAAATTATGTCGCAACATAATAATAATTAGATGAATTAAAATGATGCCGATACGTAAAAATAATTCCGAATTTTTATGATGTCTCGACATAATTTTAATTCAACCAATTTTTATGATGTCTCGACATAATTTTAATTCATCTAATTTTTATTATGTCGCGACATAATTTTAATTCTGCCGCTAGCGAATTTAAGTTCTTAATACTTGCAACACTAAGATGGCGCCAATAAACAATTTAACGCCAATGAGAAACGCACGAACTACTGTCCACGTATTCCAGGTCGCCGATGACGGGACCCAAGCAATGCGCTCCGTAGTTTCCGGTGTCTAGGTGTTCCAATTCCTCGAATTCGGTATCTGCGTGCCCCAGGTCGCCGATGAGGAGGTCCAGATGTTGCGCTCCGTAGTTTTCGGTGTCTAGATGTTCCAATTCCTCGAATTCGGTATCTGCGTGCCCCAGGTTGCCGATGAGGAGGTCCAGATGTTGCGCTCCGTAGTTTTCGGTGTCTAGATGTTCCAATTCCTCGAATTCGGTATCTGCGTGCCCCAGGTCGCCGATGACGAGGTCCAGATAGTGCTCTCCGTAGTTTTCAGTGCTTAGATGTAGTTTTCGGTGTCTAGGTGTTTTATTCCCTCGAACTCGGTGTCTACGTGTGCCAGGTTGCTGATGACAAGGTCCAGGCTAGTGCGCTCCGTAGTTTTTGGTATTAGATGTATTAATACTTCGAATTGGATGTCTACGTGTCCCAGGTCGCCGATTCAAAGTATTAGTACATGTAGACACCGAAAACTACGAAGCGCACTGTCTGGGTCTCGTCATCGGCGACCTGGGATACGTAGACACCGAATTGAAAATATTAATACATCTAAACGCCGAAAACTACGGAGCGCACTAGCTGGACTTCGTTATCAGCGACCTGGCACACGTAGACACCGAATTTGAGGGATTAAAACACCTCGACACCGAAAATTACATCTAAACACTGAAAACTACGGAGAGCACTATGTGGACCTCGTCATCGGCGACCTGGGGCACGCAGATACCGAATTCGAGGAATTGGAACACCTAGACACCGAAAACTACGGAGCGCAACATCTGGACCTCCTCATCGGCGACCTGGGGCACGCAGATACCGAATTCGAGGAATTGGAACATCTAGACACCGAAAACTACGGAGCGCAACATCTGGACCTCCTCATCGGCGACCTGGGGCACGCAGATACCGAATTCGAGGAATTGGAACACCTAGACACCAAAAACTACGGAGCGCAACATCTGGACCTCCTCATCGGCGACCTGGGGCACGCAGATACCGAATTCGAGGAATTGGAACATCTAGACACCGAAAACTACGGAGCGCAACATCTGGACCTCCTCATCGGCGACCTGGGGCACGCAGATACCGAATTCGAGGAATTGGAACACCTAGACACCAAAAACTACGGAGCGCAACATCTGGACCTCCTCATCGGCGACCTGGGGCACGCAGATACCGAATTCGAGGAATTGGAACATCTAGACACCGAAAACTACGGAGCGCAACATCTGGACCTCCTCATCGGCGACCTGGGGCACGCAGATACCGAATTCGAGGAATTGGAACACCTAGACACCGGAAACTACGGAGCGCATTGCTTGGGTCCCGTCATCGGCGACCTGGAATACGTGGACAGTAGTTCGTGCGTTTCTCATTGGCGTTAAATTGTTTATTGGCGCCATCTTAGTGTTGCAAGTATTAAGAACTTAAATTCGCTAGCGGCAGAATTAAAATTATGTCGCGACATAATAAAAATTAGATGAATTAAAATTATGTCGAGACATCATAAAAATTGGTTGAATTAAAATTATGTCGAGACATCATAAAAATTCGGAATTATTTTTACGTATCGGCATCATTTTAATTCATCTAATTATTATTATGTTGCGACATAATTTTAATTCAGCAAATTAAAATTATGTCGCGACATCATAAAAATTCGACGAATTAAAATGATGTCGAGACATCATAAAAATTCGGAATTATTTTTACGTATCGACATCATTTTAATTCATCCAGTTATTATTATGTCGCGACATAATTTTAATTCATCAAATTAAAATTATGTCGCGACATCATAAAAATTGGCCGAATTAAAATGATGTCGACACATCATAAGAATTGGATGAATTAAAATTATGTCGAGACATAATTTTAATTCGTGAAATTAAAATTATGTCGGGACATAAAAATAATTCCGATTTTTTATTATGTCCCGACATAATTTTAATTCATCCAATTTTTATTATGGTCGACATAATTTTAATTCATTAGTAAAAATCACCATTTTTCTGAAGACAATTATTTCTTGAAACTTTTATATTACGTAGAATATTATTTATGCTATTAAAGAGTAAAACGGCGTTCCATATAATCTCAAGGCTTAACATGGTTCTCTGGTAACGTGTATTGCAATTGTTAAATCTGTGTTTAGCACTACGGCTCTTGAAGGCGATGTTAAAGCGTAAATGTAGGATGTGCGGTGGTAATACGTCATGTCGTCTACATCTGAGTAGGAAGATTAGTTGTTGTCGTGCTTTGCTGACTTTTGTCATATTGTTTATCCATGATTTTAAAAGCGTAACGGTGTATCCTCCGAATTCGTTGTTAATCGTGTGAAAGAATCCCTTGTTGTTAAGAGACATCATTTTCTAAGTCGATGATGTGTAATAAATCAGAGAATTAATTAATCCGCCAATGTTAATTTGAAACAGGAATTTTTATTGAAATCGACGCAATTGGCAATTATCGTAACAATTATATCACGACGTTTTGACCGGGGGATTGGGTCCTTCTCAAGTGTCCAACAACAAAAACAGTAACGCCGGAAAAAATTAATTAAAGGTCTAACAATAAAATCACGGAAATACAATAAGATGTCCTACCTATACAAGCATGGAGCTAACGCACTCGCACGAACATCTTAGAATATGAGGATTTTGACCGAAAAAGTCATATGTCAAAGCTAAATAAGAAATCTTTTTATTTAGCTTTGACATATGACTTTTTCGGTCAAAATCACTTACTTAATGACGCCTCTTAACAAAAAGATTTTTTATTTAGCTTTGACTTTTTCGGTCAAAATCCTCATATTCTAAGATGTTCGTGCGAGTGCGTTAGCTACATGCTTGTATAGGTGGGACATCTTATTGTATTTCCGTGATTTTATTGTTAGACCTTTAATTAATTTTTTCCGGCGTTATTGTTTTTGTTGTTGGACACTTGAGAAGGACCCAATCCCCCGGGTCGAAACGTCGTGATATAATTGTTACGATAATTGCCAATTGCGTCGATTTCAATAAAGATTCCTGTTTCAAATTAACATTGGCGGATTAACTCACTCTCCAATCTATAAACATACATTCAATTAAGAGGCTTAAATTCCGTGATAAGAAAAATAATAATGAGCTCAAGGACTCTTTTTCAATTAAAATTACATTTATGTCTGTTGCCGGATTCAGTCCTTTTTTATAAGGTTAAGTGTAAAGTTTATCCCTTTATAAACAGGGTTCAAAGATGTACTAAATGTTCTAAATGGGGTCATTCGTCTGTTTTTTGCAGAGGTAAATTGACCTGTGGTTATTGTGGAGGCAGTCACACGTCTGAGTCATGTGACAAATCGATCCCGGTAGTAACTAGTAATAATTTTAAAGGCGATCACTATTCTTTTGACGTTTCTTGTCCAAACTTCTAAAACATAAACTCATTAATACCGTTATGGCACTTGCCAACGTTTCACAATTTAGAGCCAATAATTGATCATCTCGAAGAAGATTACTTCTTGTAATCAGGCGGAGAGACTGCTAAGATCTGCAGCTTTTTGTGGCTGGAATTTTGGGTCTTTGGTAGGTGGGGCGGATTCTGGAGGGAGTTTGGAACGGTTTCCGTCTCGACTTTCTCGAGTTGATTTTCCCCTTTGGAGGAGGGCTAGAAAGTCCACATTTAACAGTATATCTGATACTGATTCTTCATCCCATAATGAGACATTAAAGGCTTCCAATGCGAATTGTCACTTAGAAGTTCTTCAAACTAGTGTATCGGAAGCTCGGAATCCTTCCAGTGTTAACGTTGCCAATGTTTTTCCTCGCCCTGATATTATAATAGACGACTTAAAGAAAATATATATTTCTAATTCGAACGTGAGAGATAGAAACTTAGCTCTTTTAGAATATATGAGAGTCCTTTTTGGCGATAAATCTGCGGTTAATATTTGATTATTTTGTTAGTTAAGCTTATTTACTTATTAATTTAGTTCCTTTGATTATATTTTTTCTAACTTATATTATTTTCTCTAACTCTCTTAAAATTTTGCAATGGAATATTAAAAGTGTTACTGGCAAACAACTGGAATTCTCGAGTCTTATTAGGGACTATGACATTGTTTGTTTACAAGAAACTTGGCTCCAAGGCCAGGGTTATTTTCACTTTAAAAATTTCTTTATATTTAGAAACGACAGAGACCATATGGGGGGTGGTACAACGATTTTATGTAGGAAAGAACTAGATCCTGTTCTCATCGATGTAAAGTTTCCGGATTTTTTAGGTATTGAATATTCCGTTATTTCTATAAAATGCTCTAGATTGTATCAGAACCGAGTTTTCATTATTTTTTTATACAAACCGCCTAATATACATATAAATAAAGCTAGTTGGTCGACTTTTTTCGCTCGATAGATTCCTCTTTGAGTTCTAAGGGGGTTGTTATTTGTGGAAATTTTAATACACAGCATCTATCCTGGGGTTCTCATTCGAACCGGGACAAAAGAGCTTTGACGAAGGCATTGGTCCATTCGCGTTTCTCTTATTTAAATGATGGTAACCCTACTAGAGTCTCTAATAGTTTAAATTACATTAGTGTTCCTGACCTTACTTTAGTTTTGAGTGATATCAGTTCGAGATATTCTTGGACTACTTTGGACGAACCAATGGGTAGTGACCACTTTCCTATTGTTACTCAATTCCATTTTGGTCATTGTGTGGAGGACCTGAGATAATCCAGGTAAAAGATAACTTAATATCTCTTCTCTTGATAAAACACTTTTTTGTGAATTAGTGGATTCTAGCATGAATTGGGTTTCTGCGACTATGGGTTCTGCCGCAAGAAAGTATGAGTGGTGGAATAAAAGTACAATCGATGGTGCATTGCGTGCAGGGGCTAAGATCTTAGACTCAAAGAAAGTTACAGTTTTTGATCCCTCTTTGGGTACTTTCCGATCAGTTCTTCAAAGAAGAAGGTGAGACCGCCTTGGTGGGATGAGGAGTGTGCGGATGCTGTAGATAATAGAAGTAAGGCGTTTAAAGAATTTAAATCCTCTTCTAATGAGGAAAATCTCCTGAAGTATAGAAGGTTTTCTAGGAAATGTAGAATTATAATTCGTCGTAGAAAGAAAATTAATTTCCGTAATTTCATTGATGAGATTAATTTTAATAGGAATGCCAAATCTTTTTGGGATACAGTCGATGCTTTCAAAAAGAGTATTTTCTTTAATAGACCTAATCCTCCTACTGAGAGTAGATCGCTGGCCATCGATAAGGCAATTGCTGACCTTGCCCCTTCTTGGGTTTCTGATTCCTTTGAGAGAGAGGAAATCTTTGACTTGTTATCATCTTCTATATTTGAGGATAAATTTTCGCTACAAGAGTTAAAAATTATTATTATGTCTCTAAAAGTAAAGAGTTCCCCTGGGCCAAACCTTTTTAGTAACCAGCTGCTACAGATTTTGCCTGATTCGGCTATAATTAAACTACTTGATATTTTTAATCTGATTATGGAGGACGGTTCCTTTCCGGACCATTAGAAATTTTTTGATGTCTCTTTAATTCTGAAACCCAATAAAAATGAATTTAGACCAATCTCGTTGGCTTCATGCGTTCTCAAAATTCTGGAAAACTTGTTAAGAAAAGGTTAGAAAAGTTTCTCGAGCTTGATTATACATTCCCTACCTGTCAATTTGGTTTTCGAAGGGGTAAATCCTGTGAAGATTGCTTGGCATTTATTAACGTAGACATGTATAAATGTTTTGCCTTACGCCAAATGACTGGTACTATATTTTTAGATATAAAGGGTGCGTATGATAATGTTAACCCTCAAATCTTATTTAAAATGATTAATAAGCTTAGTATTCCTTTAGGCTATAAGAAGTTTCTAAGAAATCTGATTGGTCCAAGAAATGTTAACTTCTATGAATCTGGTAGATTTTTTGTGAACTGTCTCCTTCAAAGTGGCCTTCCTCAGCTGGGTTCGGTACTTACAATTAGTCCCGATCTCTTTAAACTTTACTTAAAAAATATCCTCAAATTTATTCCGCATAATGTTAAGGTTGTTCAATTTGCTAATGATATAGCTATTTTATGTTCAGATTCTCACCTTGATACAATACTATTAACTCTAAGAAATTCTTTTGATGTGATTCAGGAATGGTTATCGGACTTGAGTCTTGATATCTCATTTCCTAAAACCCAATTTACTATTTTCCATAGGAAGAGAGCGATTATTATCCCCGACAAGCTGGAGGTGGCTAATGGCTTTTTACCATTTATGAGTACGGTTAAATACTTAGGCATGAGCATGGACGTTGGTCTCAAATGGCGTAATCATATTAACTTACTTCGCACTAGAACTATGTGTTTTTCTAACATCCTAAAATGGTTAGCTGGTCGTACATGGGGTATTGATCTTCTTAAAGCCTTAAATTTTGTTAATGCCACCATTGGGGCACAATTGGAATGGGGGGCAATTTGGTATATAAGCGCGGCAAACACATATGTATCTATAGTTGAGAGACTCTTATGTTTGGCCTACATGATTGCGTTGGGTCTACCTAGATCCACGCCTAATCGAGTTTGTTGGCATTTTGGTGAGCAAAAGTCATTTATGAGAAAAATTGCCCATAAGTGTGATAAATTTCTATATAAAACTATTTAATTAAGAAATACTAAGCTTATTAATAAACTTATTTATCTCTATAATATTTCTATTAATGCGGCTTCCAAAAATATTCCGTTTATTGTTAAAAGGTGGCCTGTAGTTGATCCTTTTAGACGCAGCCTATATACCTGGATCCTTCATCCTGTTTTTTCTTATCCCGATAGATTTAACTTAGCTTCTACTTCCTTTGATACAACATCTGGTATGTTAGCCAGAGATAACGGATCGCCTAACCAAGCGTTTATTAATCTTATTTCCTTTTACCGATCCTCCCCGGAGGAAGTTGTCATTTATACTGACGGTTCGAGATTTGAGTCAGTAGATAGAATCCGTGTTGGTTGTTCCGTTTTGGTTCCACAATTTAAATTATTGTTTAAGTATACATTGAATGTTTTGTCTAGCTCCTTCACAGCAGAATGTCTGGCTATCTCTAAAGTTATTGACCTTTTGTGGTCCCAATCATGGAACTTTATTAATGTTTGCACGGATTCTCTTAGTGTTATTCAGGCGTTGGTAAATGTAAATCACGATTATAAGCTTTCCCTGCTTATTCCGGATTTAAAAATAAAGCTATCTTTGGCGGCTTGCGAGAATAAACATATCAAATTCTCCTGGTGTCCGTTTCACAGAGGGATTCAAGGTAATAAAGTGGCAGACAGAGCTGCCAAAAAGGCTGCTACTGATAACAGGGTCTCGTCATTTCTTGATAACAGGGTTTCGTTTAAAGATGCGCTCTCTTATAATATACAGATTTATGAAGACATTGATTCTCAGTTTTTGAGTGATATTGATATAAGTACGGGAAAATACTATATGGATAAATTTTCATTCATTAAATTAAAATCTCTGTTAAAGTATAGAGGTAATCGCACTGATATTTGTATGTTAATTCGTTTCATTACGGGTTATTCGTATGTCGGAACCACAAAGTTTAAATTTGGTTGGGTTGATTCCCCCGGTTGCTTTTGTGGGGAGAAGTCACAGGACATCAATCACATATTTTGGTCATGCTTTTTATATAATAATGAAAGATTTATTCTGATTAATGGTCTTTTGACTAATCATTTATTAGCGCCTTTTTCAGTAGAGTATCTGATTGGTAATTTGCATGCTAAAATAATTAAATTAATTATTTCCTTTGCGAGTAGTTTGAATTTTAATTTATAAGCTATCAAGCCTTAGAGAACTCTCTCCTTAAGGGGATCCTAAACCCGTCTGTTTTACCGACAAAAGTCTCTACTCATACAGCGTCGCGTTAACTTGACAGAATTGAAAATACTTCTCCAGGATTGCAGTACATACATCAATGATTCAGGGAAAATCTCATTTTATATGGAAAACGAGAAAAAGTTACGGAACTACAGATTTCCTTATTTTCATTTACCTCAATATGGCGTCTAGTTGGCAGACGGCCTGTCAATTTATCACAAGATGTGTTTCATATAAAAGATATACCGTTTGTACGAACGTGAAAACAAGTTTTCCTGAATTGCAAAACACGAAACAACATTATTGAACCCTTGAAATGAAGATTACAAGTCTAATAAAGCATACGATGTGTATGTGTGTCGTGCGTATGTGTGCGTGCAATAGGTGCTATTCTTGACTATCTCTGCGATGATGTCGATAATAGGAGACCTGTATACCGAAAAAATCCGTACTCATACAGCGTCGCTTTAACTTGACAGAATTGAAAATGCTTCTCCAGGATTGCAGTACATACATCAATGATTCAGGGAAAATCTCATTTTATATGGAAAACGAGAAAAAGTTACGAAACTACAGATTTTCTTATCTACATTTACCTCAATATGGCGTCTCCAGTTGGCAGACGACCTGTCAATTCATCACAAGATGTGCTTCATATAAAAGATATACCGTTTGTACAAACGTGAAAACAAGTTTCCCTGGATCACAAAACACGACACAACATTATTGAACCCTTGAAATCAAGATTGCAAGTCTAATAAAAGCATAGGATGAGTACGTGTGTCGGATGTGTGTCGTGCGTATGTATGCGTGAAATATAGGTGTTATCCTTGTCTATTACAAGGCCAGATATAGAGTTTGTCGGTAATTTTGTCGGTAAAACAGCGACATCGTCGGAGTTCAGCCTTCGGTTCAGGATCCCCTTAAGATTGCTCTGACTATGCACTCCTATCGTGAGAGATCTGCAAAGCAGTATTTACTGAATCTCAAAGAGGGCGCCTCCGACCCAACCAGAGGCTCCTCTAGTGTATAAATTGCCGTGGTAGTATGACTCAATGGCCTACTTTACACCGGACCGATTGATACGCGTACCAAGTACTATATCCGTATCAAATCTCGGGTGTATCCCGGTGTAAACCGAGATTTGATACGGATTTGATACGGATAGTACTTGGTACGCGCATCAAACAGTCTGTGTAAACTAGGCCAATATTAAAGTCGAAAATCCATTGGGTCAAAGGAAAGGAAGGAAAGAAAATCAAAATTACGATAAAAAGCGCAAGAAAGCTAGGAGTTACCAAGATGGGGATCTCGTCGCAATAAAGCGTAGGGGAGCACGGGGGAATTGGCACCAGTTAAGGAAAAAATATAAATAAATATATTATAATCACCGAATATTTATTTAAACTGTTATCAATTAAATTGTGGAAACATCAAGCTTCAATATGGCATAGCACAAAATTTTTCAATTGTAGTAGAAACATAAAAGAAACCCATATTTTTAAAAATGGAAAAAGGAACTCCCATTACCCCAGGGTAATGAGAACCACCTTGCTTTTTCTTGCTTTTGTGAGAACAGAGGCATTATACCTAGTCTTGGTGGCTTGGGTTTAATGTTAACATCTTAAGCTTTTTACCATTTAGCTTTATACCATTTTTGAAGAGTGGTATATGGAATTTGTGTTTGTGCTGCAGCACGATGAATGAAAATGCCCTCATGGATCAATTTCAAGGCTGCTTTTAATTTTTCCAGAGTCCACTTTTCCTTCTCAGTAGTTCTGAGTCTCTTGTGTGGAATTTTGAAAACAAAAACAAACATTGTGCGTGCCCAAAGTAATTTGAGCTAGTTCTAATTACCCCGATTTGGTCAGTTCTAATTACCCCAGTTGGTATAACTTTTGGTCAGCGAATAAAAGAAAAACTACTAACAAGATTATTTAATTTTCAATGTTTTGTCAATAAAGGCAACCTGTGACACTAATAATAAAGAAAAGTTAATTCAATTAGTAAAAAATATAACCACTTACTTGCTTAAGCAAGGTCAATGAAAATTGTAACAAAGCGGGCGAAAACACGACGTGCGCTTTCCTGAGCAAACAAAGCGAGACTGATGGAATATTCTACTGGAACGGGGGGTGGTGTTCGACAAGCAGTCGCTCACACGCAGATTCGAATTTTTTACGTGCAATAGTTATTTTATATTACGATAGTTCTTATTACCCAATGGCCCCAATTCCCCCCTTCTCCCCTACTCAGCAAGGCCCTGGACAGAAACTGATGCATAAACTCGGGTCTTATGAAGTAATAAAAGTATTCCGGAACGATCGTTACCTGGTCCACAAAGTAGGCGAACAGAAGGGGCCCATGCAAACCACAACTTCTGCTGACTACATGAAGCCATGGCTCAAGGAAGATTTTCCATCCGAAGAAGAAGACGATTAAAGGAAGTCATTCGGGGCGAATGACGATGCAGGACGCCCGAGCTGTAGGAAGCAAGATCCCGAGATATGCGTTCGCGCCTTAATGCGGGCATTTCAATATTCTCTATCTATCGCGAGCGTGCGATTAATAAAAATATGAGAAAGCAAAAGAGCGCGTCGCGCGGGCAACAGGTAACAAGAAGCGTGTTGCAAATTCGAGTCAGTCATTGTTCGGTTTTAAATTTTAAAAGACGTCACGTGTTGATCTTACAATTATATATTAAATAGGGGTAGAAAAGACCTAAGAATATAATAAAATTTAAAAAAAATTGCCAATATAATAAAAAAGTGTACAAATTAGAAACTTTTGCACATTGTCCTATGTACAGATTCCCCGAAATTTTAAAAAACTATAACTCAAGAACAAGTAAACCAAATATTAAAGAATAATATATAAAATAGGGGTAGAAAAGACTGAAGAATATAACAGAATTAAAAAAAATTGCCAATATAATAAAAAAGTGTGTAAATTAGAGCACATTGCTTCTTCATCATTTTATAATTTGATCATTGAATTTGGCGATAATTGGCAAAAAAGTTTTTTTTAAATAAAATTTGGAATTTTTGGAGAAATGTTCGTGGTTGCTCTAACTTCCGCAAATATTGAGATATCGGGCTGATTTTTCTTTTGTCGATAGAGTATCATTTAAGGAAGGTTGGTATTAAATTTGGCGATGAACGGTAAAGAAGTTCTTTTTTTATAAAATTTAGAATTTTTTGAGAAATGCCCGTGGTTGCTCTAACGTCCGCAAATTTTGAAATATCGGGCTATTTCTAATTCTTTAAAATTATATTTGGCATTTTTGGTTGTTTCGAAAAAAAGAGAAACAAAGAGAAACAGGAAGAGAATAAGAGAAAAACAAAAAGAAAGACAGAGATAGAAGAAGAGAGAAATAAGGTATTTATTGTAAACATAAATAATAAATAATATAAATTTTTGGGTAAATATATAGAGAAAAGTCCCCGATTATAAGATACCACATTTATTTTGTGTAATTGTCGGAAGTCTATGGGCAGAATTAAAAAATATAATGTCATTTTGAAAGGAATTTAATAAGCTTCAAGATACTGAAATGTAAAATTTAATTTTAATAATAATTTCATAAATTTATCTTAGGTTGGCAATACAATCCTAACAACTCACTTAGTGTTTACACGTTATTGCATATTCTTGTAGACCTTGTCGAGACGTTTTCAAAACAATCTTTTTCGTTCAGTCGGTTTAAACTATGATTTGAGTTTTAAAGAATTATGATTTTATTAAGAGTTTGAAGCAATCAAATTTTCAGAAAACTACTGGTTTTCTTAAACCATAATTAAAATTTACAAAAACCTTACTTAAAAAGAAACGTTGGTTAAAATTGCCAATAACATAAAAGATGTGCAAGTAGAAACTTGCACATTGCTTCCTTATAGTTTTTAATAAGTATGTTATTAGTTTGTAACAAGAAGTTAAACTTCTTTCTCATATAAACTGCGTTGCAATATATTAATCGCTAATACTGAAAATCTTACGTGTACATGTAATAAAATATATTAAGTAATACATTATTTATTTCGCCAGTGATAATTAACAATTAACAAGATAAAATATATTCTTGTTAAAATATATTAACTACAGATTTTTAGTATGGGCAGTAAATATTGGAACACAGTTATACTTAACTTTGTAATCTTGCACATACTCTTATGTTTAAAATATAATCAGATGTAAATAATAATTACTACTGTTGTTTTATGTTACAGTGTTAAGTTACATTCCGTCAAAAGAAGTTTTCACGTAGTGCAGAGTAGTACGTAATGCAGAATAGCACGGAGCAGTTTTTTCTACAAGAGATAAGGCTTTAGGTACGTAAGTAAAGAAAAGTTAAACTTGATATAAATTGCGTTCCAAATATTAATCGCTAATACTAAAAGTCTAAAGTGCACGTAATATTATTAACTACAGATTTTCAGTAGGCAGTGATCGAATATTGAAACCCAGTCATACTTAACTTTGTAACCTTGTACTCTAATGTTTAAAATATAATCAGTTATAAATAATAATTACTATGTGTTTTATATTACAGTATTGCGTTATATTCCGTCAGCAGAAATTTTCACGCAGTGCGAAATAGCACGGAGCAGTTTTTTAAAAAAAGAGATAAAGCTTTAAATTCTTTTTCAAGTATTTTACCATATGTATTATATACTTTATATGTTGACAAAAATATAAATAAAAGCATTCATACCTAAAATAAAAATTTATGTATTTTTAAAAAATTCTAATACAAGATACTTTTTGTTTTAGGGTAAAGTACCTATATGTATGGAGATATATAAAATAAGAAAAAGCTTCATATAAACAAATGATTGCAATGATTTCATATCTAAAATATATACTGTAAAGTTATACATAAATATATATATTACTTAACAATATTGTATTTTAGACCAAAGCATTGTATTTGTGTCCATAATACAAGTACTTATATTTTATATTCCTTGCAGAATATAAAATTATTGCAAATATTTGTTTACATTTAGCGTTTTCTTATTTTATATGTCTCTATATATGTGTCATTTCACGGAAACCGCATATGAAATCCGGACCCATAATCACCGATTCCGTTCAAACTGCAGAAAAATATTCGTCAATGTGAATTAAAACAACATAAATTTTTTTAAATTTTAAACCCGTGGGTTCAGCAGGGGCGCTGCTATCAATTTCTTGACATGTCGCGTTCCGACATCGCTTCAAAGTAAATTTTCACCAATTTCTTCTTTTTTGTTTTTTTTTTAAACGTGTACATTTTTATGTAAAATTTCCTGCTCTTTCCAATAAAAATATTTTCAATTCCCTCAAAATTAAAGAAAGCACTAAAAACAATGGTTTTAAAAAAACCCTGTTTTTTTATGTCTTCCCCAAAGTTTATTTCAAAATGAATATTTTTATTGAAAAGAGCGGATTTTTTTACATAATATATGTAGTTAGTTTTTAGCTTTTGCTCTCAATGGGTAGAACCAAAATGAAATAAATAAATAAATTAGTGATTATTTTTAATTATATTTTTGTGTTTATTAATGAATTTTAATTAAGTAGTTGTACAGCCATCAGTCTATTTTTATTTTTATAGAGTTCAAAGATGTTGAAATTACTTTTGTACGCGCGTATCTTACAATGTTATTCAGGGGAACTATTGCGTCTTGACTCTGAGTGCTTTTCACTGTATTGTGTGTAGCATACCGTGATTTTAAAAATATTTTTGTTTCCTTACAAGTTTTGTTAGACATCAGTGATTTCAGAGTAGAAGCTGAGTGGCACTTTTTTGCAACAGCTCATGGCAAAGGTGCATGTGATGGCTTACCTGGTACAGTAAAGCGTCTCGCTACTCGAGCAAGCTTGCAGAAAGGTTTTCGTAACCACATTTTGACTGCTTTACAGTTGTTCCAATGGGCATCACAAAACATAAAAATGTAGATTTTATTTATTTACCAAACAAGACTTATGAGCAAACAAAAATATTTTTAGAGCCACGATATGCTACACTCAATACAGTGAAAGGCACTCAAGAGTCAACACGCAATAGTTCCCCTGAATAACATTGTAAGATACGCGCGGCAAAAGTAATTTCAACATTTTTGACTCTATAAAAAACAAAAATAGACTGATGGCTGTACAACTACTTAATTAGAAATAATTAATAAGAACAAAAATATAATTAAAAATAGTCACTAATTTATTTATTTATTTCATCTTGGGAGACCCATTGAGAGCAAAAGCTAAAAACTACATATATTATTGAAGTAGAAGGCTCGTGTAATGGTCAATGTGTTAGGAATGGGCTAATTAAGAGCCAGGCGCTGTATTGGTTGCACAGTTATTTTTTCTTTATTGTGATCAATTTCGTACGTTTCGGTCCTCTCGTTGGACCATCTTCAGCTATACACTGTTTAGTACAATAAAAGAATTAAAAATAAAATAAAATATAAAAATGTAAATCCAGATAATTTAGATTATGTGTGTGTTCGTTTATGCATGTCGCTAGTTACATACGAGGACAAAGATTTATGAGGTCGCACTTGGTCTCGATTATTCGGAGCGGGCGAGAGCAGTAAGCCTCCTTTTTCGGTTCCAGCCGTAAAGGGTGGTTGTTGGTTGCATTCGCATCTTTAGTGTTCGAAAGTGTTTTACAGTTATTTACTTTAATGTTTTACATATATTATGTAAAAAAACACCGCTCTTTCCAATGGAAATATTCATTTTGAAATAAACTTTAGGGAAGACATAAAAAAACAGGATTTTTCTAAAAAATCATCGTTTTTAGTGCTTTCTTTAATTTTGAAGGAATTGAAAATATTTTCATTGAAAAAAGCAAGAAAATTTACATAAAAATGTACACGTTTGAAAAGAATAGCAGAAAAGAAGAAATTGGTGAAAATTTATTTTGAAGCGATGTTGGAACGTGATATGTCAAGGAATTGATAGCAGCGCCCCCGCTGAACCCATGGGTTTAAAATTTTAAAAAAATTTACGTTGTTTTAACTCACATTGACGAACATTTTTTTACAGTTTGAACGGAATCGGTGACTATGGGTCCGGATTTCATATGCAAATTCTGTGAAATGACCCATATGTTTCTGATATGTATATTCCATAAACAAAAATACAATAATTTTATATTACATTGCTCGATGATTGCAGCAATAATGCATTTTTGCAAATGTATTACATTGCAATATTGCTGTGATGTTTTGTTGCAATCTTCCTAAAAGCGGACATTTCAGCGTTGCTGTAAGATTGCAGCAACAGTTCGCACTGAAACCACAATATTGCACCGTTGCGGCGGAAGATTGCTGCAACATGGATGCAATATTTGTGTGCTGTATGGGTTGTTCCAAGTAGACATGCAAGGGACAAGGAGAGAAAACCGCGGCGGGAATGGCGGCGATCGCTGGTGACGCTGATGATACCTGCAGCGATCACTGAATCAGCCGCGCAGTTGCGCACACCGCACACTAGCGTTCTTCCCTTTCCACTTACACACAGCTTACACAGAAGACGCTCTGTTTATCCGTGTGACAAACTCGTAATTTGAAAAGTTTAATGTTAATTATATAAGAAATGTAGGTAAAATCCAAAATTTATTTACTTGTTTTATTTTCAATTTACTTACCGATTTTAATTAAAATTTAATTGTATAATAATTACCTTACATTATTCCAAATTAATACTTAAAAACTTGTTTTTAATTAAATATTTGTGCACTAATAAACCACACTTGCTATTAAAAAATAATTATAAAATTTTATTTTATTGTAGTATTTTATCACTATAATAGATTTCTATTTATATTAAAAATTATAGAATTAAATTTTGCAATGTTTTCGAAATATTAATGTTATGTTGCTAAAAGTGTACTAAAATACTGCGAATCTATATCTCTGCAATGACTCCATAATGTTGCATTGCAATCTGCAACGTTGCAATGAACTGTGTTGTATGGGTAATAATAAAATACTACAATAAAATAAAATTTTATAATTATTTTTTAGTAACATAATGCTTTATTGGTGCACAGAATTAATATTTAATTTAAAAAAAAACTTTTTAAGCGTTTATTTTGTAATAAAAAAAATAATTATATACAAATAAATTTTAATTAAAAGTCGGTAAGTAAATTAAAAATAAAACAATTAGTGGATAAATTTTAGAAATTACATTTCTTATATAATTAATATTAAACTTTTTAAATTACTAGTTTGTCACACGGATAAAGAGCATCTCTGTGTAAGCTGTGCGTAAATGAAAGGAAAGAATGCTAGTGTGCGGTGTGCGCAACTGCGCAGCTGATTCGGTGATCGCTGGTACCTATCACCATCGTCACGTCGTCACCAGCGATCGCCGCCATCGGCCATTCCTGCCGCGGTCTTCTCTCCCTGTCCCTCGCATGGCTACGTGGAACGAGCAATACACCCACAGACTTCGTGATGACTACACCGCATAGCGAACAATTGTTTTAATTTCAAGTAATTTTTCTTCATTTAAGAAGGTTCGAGCATTACTTGTGAGTCAAAAATGCGATTGAAATAAATGTCATTACAACGATCCCGAATTACATGCAATATTAGTATAATAAATTGTGGATGCTACTTACGTGCTATATTCTTCGTAAATTATTAGCGTATAGAATATTAACAAACATATACTAGGGTATGAGAGCGTCAACGACTCGGAAATCGCTTATTTGGCCAACATTATAAGTTAGAACATGTCACTTTGTGACAATAAGCTTTCTATACTCGAAAACCATCGTAGAGGTTTAATTTTTTTATATGATTTACATAAACACTACACAAATAATCGCAAAACTTGAGCAATATTGACCGTATAGTTTTTTTGTAATATTATTCAGAAGTTGACCACTTTTAGTCTACCCTTATGGAGAAAGTCGCTCCGAGGTAGATTATCACTGGTTTAGTAGACACTTAGCCACCTGAGGACTTTGAAAAACTAGCATTTGATAGATGAAACATCAAGGATTGTGTAAAGACTTTAAAAATCGGACTTTACCGTGTGGATTGAAGGCTATATTGTCACAAAGTTTAGATCCTAGCCTAGAATGTTGGATAATAAGCGATTCCCGAGTCGTTGACGCTCTCATACCCCGGCATATGTTTGTTAATATTCTATACACTAATAATTTACGAAGAATATAGCACGTAAGTAGCATCCACAATTCATTATACTAATATTGCAAATAATTCGGGATCGCTGTAATGACATTTATTTCAATCGCATTTTTGACTCATAAGTAATGCTCGAACCTCCTTAATAAATATTATTAATATTATAATATTATAATATTTCTAAAGTTATTTTTGTATAATGACCAATTCATACATCTTGATGTAACTTAAGGCTCCTGCTGGCTCGATTGCAAAGTCCGCGTTGACAGTACACACAGCGTCACACCTGGCAAAATTATGAACTAAAAGGCGTGAAAAATGACGTTAAAAAGCTAAATTATTCTTGCAATTTACAACGTTATTTTTCGTTTTAGTGTAGTGTTTTTATATTTTAAACAATTGTTGTAATGTTAAAATATACCGAAGATTCCCATTTGGTTATAATTTAATATGTGAAAATAAATATTTATTTCAATTCGGCAGCTGTCAAACGGTTAGTTTTCGTCCTTGATTAGCACAATTCAATTCGACATATATGGATTAAAGAAGTGTTTTCGGTATATTTTACAACTCTATTCTATCGATTACAAATTCTATCTTATTAAAAAACAATTTTATTTGAATGTACGTCGCAAGAATTGTTATGATATTTTTCTCGCTTCTGACGTCATCAATCCAAGATGGCTGCAGTGAGTGAACAGGAGCCTTAACCTCAAAACCTTCAACAGTTTAACTCAACTGGAGCCCTTATAGCCCGGGAGATAACCACACAAAAGTGTCAGCGATTTGATTAGCCTTGGAACAAAGTAATTTCTCTTGTTTTAATAGTGTTGTTGATGAAATGCAGAGTCTGGCTGCGCTGTCTCGCTGGAATGGGCGTTGCGGCGCCTTTGATCTTGTCGTAAAAACACTTATGTTGGAAGAATTTGATTAGTACTGAGCTTTTATATATATATTGTTTTTTGTATAAAGAAATGACTTAGAAGAGTCTGGCATGCAACTGACACTGGAAAATGAGTCTGGCATCCTCCCAAAGTCGTTGTAAAAAGTCGATTTGTAGAATCATTTGATTAGAGCTGTAACTTGTCAAGATGGTAGTTTAAATATATAAAATTATAAAAAAATAAGTCTGGCTACTGGTACTGGCTGGAAAATTGGTCTGGTAGCCCCTTTAAAGTCGTCTGCACGAGCGCGCCGGTAGCTCGTTGCCCGCCATATCTCTAAATATTATTAACGCATTACTCATTGAAAAAGATTTTACTTGTCCAAAAGGAAAAACGTAAACAATTTCGTGCTTATTAGTAGTGGAATGATGTGTAATTAATTATGTAATAATCAGAAATAAAGTAATTTAAAAATAAAACTATTAGGTGTACAAATAAGTCTCCGCCGTTTTACAATAGATGGCCCCACCAGGAGGTTATGGTTGAAATTGTCGGATGTAAAGTGTTATATCGTAAGGTTGGACATCTGGCAACACCATAAACTTGACATAGTATCAGACTGTATCGGCATCACATAATTCTTTTCGTGCGAAAATGTCGAATTTTGAGCCGAATAAGCGTCATTTGCGGGAACTTTTGATTTATTTCTTTAATTTGAAGAAATCTGCAGCTGAGGCGCATCGATTGCTTGTAGAAGCATATAATGAGGCTGCTTTAAGTGAGAGAAGTTGTCGTGAGTGGTTTCAAAAGTTTAAGAACGGTGATTTTGACGTCGAGGACAAAGAACGTAGCGGAAGGCCGAAAGTGTACGAAGACATGGAATTGGAAGCATTATTGGAGGAAGACCATTACTGGGGCTGTCTACCGAACACAATTGATGAGATTGAGCCGAGCACTCAAGGAAAAACGCGCCCACTACTACTCCAGACACGATAAAATTATTCTCCTGCATGATAATGCTCGTCCACATGTTGCGGCACCTGTCAAAATCTACTTGAAAACACTCAATTGGGAAGTTTTACCCCACCCGCCGTATTCACCAGACATTGCTCCCTCTGATTACCATTTGTTTCGATCGATGGCGCACGGCCTGTCTGAGCAGCACTTTACATCATATGAAGATGCCAAAAATTGGATCGATTTGTGGATAGCCTCAAAAGATGAAGCGTTCTTCCGACGCGGTATCCATAGCCTGCCAGAAAGATGGGAAAAAGTAGTGGCTAGCGATGGACAATACTTTGATTGAAACATAAGGTAAGGTAAAAGGGGGAGTAAAGGACACTGTTGCAGTTTCGGACACTGACGGTACATTTATATTTGTAATAAATAAAGTTTTCGTCAAATATTAAAAAAATTATAGTCAAATTAAAGAGCGTTTTTTGCCGTTGATTATTGCACAAACCCTTTTTTTTTTTATGTTTCGTACCTAAAGTACCGACAGTGAAATGAGCGACTCGCGCGTTTCAGTGGCTCTCGACCGGCGTTTCTAAGTGACAGGTCTTAGCAGCAGCGACTGCAAAATTGCAGATTATTAGTATCATGTAAGTATTAAAACGACATAAAAGTTATGTGACATGTTCAGCACGAACCACATTATCGATCGGATATAGTAATAGTTAATCTGCACATTAGTTTTTCTCTAAAATTCCCGGTGACAATAAGTGCGTCGCGAATATAGGTTATGTAACACTTTCTGATACCGAATTTGCAATCTGTTGCATTATCAATTTTGCTTTGTTAGTCTAGAAATTGAGGTAGATTTATTGATATTTGTAACTCAGAAATGTATTGTATTTTAATGTATTGATAATATACATCCAAAAAATCTGTTGTAGTAGAGTAAGCAGAGACAGAGAAAGAAATTATGGAGACTTCGGAGGCAGGTAATTCAACTATTGCATCTGAGAATACGTCAAAAAGGTACACAATACTTTTTTCATACTATAGATTGTATTTTTAATAGGAATTATTTTAATATATTTTATTTTAATGTGCTTAGGCAGAACAAATCTGCTGCAAGGTACACAAATGATATGCTCAAGGAGGCCTTAGACTTAGTAAAGAATGGGATGCCTGTCAAAACTGCATCAAGAAAGTTCAATATTCCAAGAACTACGTTGCTCTACAAAAAACGTAGCATATTCGCACCTGTTATTCAAAAACGTGGACCTGAGTGTATACTTGGAGAAGAATGCGAACGCCAACTCGTACACTGGATTTTATACATGAGCCAAATGGATTTCCTGTGTCACGGGTTCAACTATTAGATAGCGTTCATCTGCTGCTGAAGCACATGAAGAAGACGACGCCATTTACAGATAATCGTCCTGGGAGACATTGGTATAATGCCTTTTGTGCGCGTCACAAAGATTTAAGTGAACGAATGTCTCAGAATTTGACACACAGTCGAGCCTTAGTAACGAAAGATAAGCTACGAGCGTGGTTTAACGAGGTGCGGATGTATCTTGAATCGAAGTCGCTCCTTGATATTGATCCTTTTCGTGTATTCAGAAGCTGCCAACAGTAGTCACATCGGATGCTTGGAAACAATACCAACAGGCGAAAGAGGAAAAAAAACGTAAAGAAGAGGAGGAAAAGAAAGCAAAAAAAGAAGAACGTTTAAAGAAAGCACAACTGAAGAAGGAACAGCAGGAAATCGCAAAAGCGGCAAGACAAATTAAAAAAGAGAGGTTAGAAATTGAAAACAGTAAGAAGAGAGTTCAAAAGAACAAGCACAAATAGCGAAAAAAACGAAAAAAATTTTTTAAAACTCGTAAATTCATTGTAAAACTGTGCTTACTTATTTCCTATTGTATGTCTTGCTTCCTATTACTTATATGTCATTTTTGTATAGGTTATAAAGTTTATTGTACACTTTTATGTGATATATATTGTATGAGAGGTTAATATGTAATACCTACGAGCTAATTAAACATTGTTTATTACTGCTAAAATTATACGCACGACAATTTTCTCCTTTTCGAATCCTTTTCGATTGACATATCGAAGTGTCAGAAACGGAATACTCGTTGGTATCAGAAAGTGTCGCAGAATGTCAGCAACTGCATACTCGGTTATGTCCGAATCTGCAACTGAGCGGCCCGGAGAGTGTCAAAAACGCCTGTCATAACGGGAATTTATAAAATAATTATTTATTTATTATATCTTAATAATGTAACTAAAAATATGGGTACATTTTATTGAGAAAGCTTTAATGCACGTGTTTAAATAAATTTATTTTGGGTTTGAAAATATATCGCGTTCATAAATAATAAAAAACCCGGGCCGCTCTCCTAAAAGTGTCAGAAACCCCCCCTTTTACCTTACCGTTCTTTCACAATAAATGCCCAATTTTTGATAAAAAACGGCGGAAACTTATTTGTACTCCTAATATATTTTAAAGTAGTCAACATTATGCAAGTATACGCTTATAACAAATCAAATAACTTTATTCATTAAAATTATTAATTTATTTATCTGCATAATTTGTTATCAAACTTTCAATTTCTGATAAACTTTTATTTTCATCATCGGTGAGCTCGGTGTTGTCGGTATCGTCATCGGATTCTTCTTCAATTTCTTTTGATTGAGTACGTTCATAATCTGAAAATAATTCAGTTGAATTTATTATTAAAATTACACAATTTTAATAAGCTGCGATAAAAACAAAGAAGTTGACGAAAAGTACGAGTTTACTTGGTTCGAAGGAGTACAACTGCCCCCGTTCGCAATATATTACTTGAATCGAATAAGGATGAAAATGAAGGTATATTTCATAAATTAATTTTATTTTAAATGAATGCAAAATTAATTTTGATTAAATAAACTAATAATAAAATTATAATAATAATGCAACAAATAATTTTAATTAATAAAGATACTTATCATTATAATAACTTATTATTCATTTATAATATTGTAATATTTAAGTTTATAAAAATATAAATAATTTTGGTTTAAATACTGTTAATAAATCTTTAATCATGACTTTAGAAATATGATTCTAAGATAATAATTATTTTTGGTAAAAGTTTACAATAACTTACACAGCTCGGATTACTTTGACCTTGACATATGTTGTCAAGGTCACCCTCCTGAGTGACCTTCAGAAGGTTTTAGTCGGCGGTCGCTGTTTATTAAAAAGTTATAAACAAAAAAAGTTTGGAAAATATAGCAGCTATTTTGAGTATTGGAAGGCATAAACGACTAATATTACGTTTTTTTTTAAAGCAGAGAATAATTTATTTCGCGAGAAAGTCGCTGTTTTACCAAAAACAACATTTAAAGCAGTAAATTGTTGATAAATTGTATATTGAATATATATGAGTATTGAAAGACATAAATGTGACTAATAAAAATGTCGAAATAGTTCACGCATACACTTTCCACGCGAAACGAGGTGCCACACGGGTTCGTGGCGCGCTTTACAAGCTCGTTTATTGTATATACATAATGAATTAGACAATACTCGTAATTAATTAGTGTTTATTATGTTTATTAATTTTACAGCGGATACATTCTGCGTATAATACGAAAGAAAGCATCAATTCTTTCGTTAAAAGTGTTTTTTGTTTTTTTTTTAACAAATTCCGCCAAGTAGTGAACGTAATGCGTTTCCACAATACCAAATCGAGGTATTGCTCCTCGCATATCCCGCCATAATCGTTCTATATTTTGAATATGTTGAGTATGCCTGACTAGCGTGTGCATGTATGTGTCTGACCATGCGCGCGGCGAACGGTCCCGAGTTCGCACGAGTGTGTCGCTACCGGGAGCCGAGCGTCTCCGAGCGCGTCGTTGCCAACCAGTCTTGTTGTCGTCGTGATACGAGCTGGTACACGATCGATATAATAAAAGTTTTCTTGGTTGGGGTTACGCAACCCCCCCCTGGGGGAGAGGGGGGAGGTACCCTATATTCTAGTGCTTGACAAGAGAAGTTCAGTGGTGGTACTCTTCCTTGTTAACTCTCACCCGTTAGACCCCCAAGGGGAAAAATGTAAAATAATTTATAAAATAAATATTTGCACATTTAATCATTTTTTAACCCTCTACGGGTAGTGATTAAAAGTATATGTGGGGGAGGCCTTTGCACACCCCTCCCGCCCCCCTCCAAACCGTGTGGAACCCGCCCCCTGTCCACGTATGTACTTTGTAAGTTGTAAAGCGAGGCCCCCCCCCCCGAACCTCCCTGGACTCCCCTTTCGGAAGGCCCCGCCCCTCTACCCTCGCCGGGGGGCGGAGCCCCCCGACTTTGATATAACACTTTTCTATTGCAAAAGCAACATCTATTACGAAAACAAGACTTAATCTGGTAGAAAAAAATGTAAAACAGGCGCTGGCAGGAAGGGTGGTTGTGGAGAGAGGGGCAACGCCCTATCTTGCGTAGGGGTCTTGCTAATCTTTTCTGTATCTATTTTTAGTATATTGTAGACTCATCTATTTAGTAAGGCGAAGATTTAATAGATATATAAATTCTACACGTCAAGTGAATGGAACGCCCTACCTTGCGTACGGGGCCTCGCTAATCTTTTTAGTATAAATATTTTTAGTATATTGTAGACTCATCTGTTTAGTAAGGCGAAGATTTAATAGATATACAGATCTTACATGTCGGGTGAATGGAACGTCCTACCTTGCGTACGGGGCCTCGCTAATCTTTTCAGTATCAATATTTTTAGTATATGGTAGACTCATCTATTTAGTAAGGCAAAGATTTAATAGATATACAGATCTTACATGTCGGGTGAATGGAACGTCCTACCTTGCGTACGGATCCTACCTTGCGTACGCACACCAATGTAAGCCCCCCCCCCCCCACAGAGGGGCGGAACCTACTGCATCCACGCACGCACTTCTCCACCCACACAACAATCGGGTTGGGTTAGGTCAGTTTTTTTGGAAGTGGAACCCCCCGCATATACACAAGAGGTCAGGGTGCAGGAAGGGGGGCAAAGGCCCCCCCGCATATACTTTTAATTACTACCCGTAGAGGGTTAAAAAGTGATTAAATGTGCAAACATTTATTTTATTTTTTTAGAATATTTTACATTTTCCCCCTTGGGGGTCTAACGGGTGATAGTTAACAAGGGAAAGTACCACCACTAAACTTCCCTTGTCAAACGCTATAATATAGGGTACCTCTCCCTCCCCCCCAGGGGGGGGGGGTTGCGTTACCTTAACCAATACGGTTTGAACCGTGTGCACCGTATACGCCAGAACAAAACGGTAAATCAAAAAGAGACAATCGCACGATTGTCGAGTGCGCGCGTACGATGCTAAAGGCGAAGAATCTACCAACGTTCCTGTGGGCGAAAGCAGTAAACACAGCGGTGTACATCCAGAATCGAGTGCTGTCGTCGGAAAGAAGAGGAGGGAAAACGCCGTGTGAGCTCTGGACGGGAGAAATGCCCAATCTGAGACATGTCAAGGTGTTCGGATCGGAAGTTTTTGTACATGTGCCCAAACAATTCACAAGAAAGTTCGACGCGAGGTCGAAGAAAGTGCTGTTTGTGGGGTACGAAAGAGACTCCACTAACTACAGGATCTACAATCCTGAGACAAGAAATGTAACGGTGTCAAGGAACGTGGTGTTCCATAAGGTGTGCGGTCCGATCGAGCCGGTCGGAAAAGAAGTCGAGAGCAAGAAATACCAATGTGGGAACTCAAGGTAGACGACAACAAACCAGAACAGAAAGATCCGGTGCAAGAAGTACCAGAGGACCCAGCAGTCAAAAACGAGCCAGAAGAACTTGCGGTCGATAACGTACCGGCGGAAATCGGAGTTGGAGAGCAGCAGCCACTGCAAGCCGAGCCTCGACAACTTCGTAGGCGAGAACTACTGCGAATGCCGGTGAGGTACGACCAATACGAAATAAACATGGCAGAGTACGAACCTCCCGCGAACTTCAAAGAAGCTACTACCGGGCCAGAATCAGCAAAGTGGGTCGGAGCAATTCACGAGGAATTGGAAGCACACCGTAGAAACGTCACCTGGACAATCGTTCCGAAACAAGAAAAGAAGAAAACTATAGACTCCAAGTGGGTGTTTAAGAAGTTGCGAGATACAACCGGGAGTGTGTATCGCTACAAAGCTCGCCTCTGTGCAAGAGGATTTCAACAAAAAGAGGGGATAGACTACACAGAGACGTTCTCACCAGCGGTGAGATACGATTCTCTGCGACTGCTGCTGGCGCTCACCGCTCAAGAGGACCTCGAAATCACGCAGTTCGATGTGAAGACGGCGTTCCTGTACGGAAACTTGGACGAGGAGATTCACATGGAGGTGCCTAAAGGGCTTGAAGTGGAAAAGAGTGCGGGCGACGGTGAAAGTGTGGTGTGTCGACTCAATAAGTCGCTATACGGGTTAAAGCAAGCACCTTGGTGCTGGAACCGTAAGTTTAGCGGTTTTTTGAAACGGTTTAATTTAAAAGAAACAAGTGCGGACAAATGCATATATTTGAGTATGCCTGACTAGCGTGTGCATGTATGTGTCTGACCATGCACGCGGCGAACGGTCCCGAGTTCGCACGAGTGTGTCGCTACCGGGAGCCGAGCGTCTCCGAGCGCGTCGTTGCCAACCAGTCTTGTTGTCGTCGTGATACGAACTGGTACACGATCGATATAATAAAAGTTTTCTTTGCATAATAATAAGGTGTTCCTTTCCTTCACTCTCCTGACGAATATCCGTGCGAAGGCCGAGCAATCGTACATTCGGTTCAACAGAATACACATATTTTATCTAAGTTGAAGCACATACAAAGCACATACTTATAGGTTAGTGACGCGCTTTACAAGTATGTGCTTTGTAAGTTGAAGCACATACTCTCTATTCTCTGCTTTAACTTTTCTTTCAATATACCAATAATTCGCTACTTTAACTAACTTTTTTTCGTTCATACATGTACTATTTTCACATAAATATTATAATCATTTATGTCTATTAGTACTCAAAATAACTGTTATATTTTCAATTCTTGTTTGTTAATAACTTTTTAGTTAACAATGACCGCCGGCTAAAACCTTCTGAAGGTCACTCAGGAGGATGACCTTGACAACATATGTCAAGGTCAAAGTAATCCGAGTTGTGTAAGCTATTGTAAACTTTTACCTTATTTTTTTCCAAATAAAACGAGTTAATTAGTTTAGTTCGTAAAAGTTTTGTTTTTATCGCAGCTTTAAAATCGTGTAATTTTAATAATAAATTTAACTAAATTATTCTCAGATCATGAACGTACTCAATCAAAGGAAATCTAAGAAGAATCCGGTGACGAGACCGACAACACCGAGCTCACCGATGATGAAAATGAAAGTTCGTCAAAAATTGAAAGTTTAATAACAGATTATGCAAATAAATAAATTAATAATTTTAATGAATAAAGTTAATTGATTTTTTATAAGCGTATACTTGCATAATGTTGACTACTTTAAAATATAGTTTTATTTTTAAATTACTTTATTTCTGATTATTACATAATTAATTACACATCATTCCACTACTAATAAGCACGAAATCGTTTACGTTTTTCTTTTTAGACAAGTAAAATCTTTTTCAATGAGTAATGCGTTAATAATATTTAGAGATACGGCGGGCAACGATCTACCGGCGCGCTCGTGCAGACGACTTTAAAGGGGCTACCAAACCAATTTTCCAGCCAGTACCAGTAGCTAGACTTATTTTTTTATAATTTTATATATTGAAACTACAATCTTGTCAAGTTACAGCTCTAATCAAATGATTCTACAAATCGACTTTTTACAACGACTTTGGGAGGATGCCACTCATTTTCCAGTGTCAGTTGCATGCCAGACTCTTCTAAAACATTTCTTTATACAAAAAACAATAAATATATAAAAGCTCAGTACTAATCAAATTCTTCCAACATAAGTGTTTTTACGACAAGATCAAAGGCGCCGCAACGCCCATTCCAGCGAGACAGCGCAGCCAGACACTGCATTTCATCAACAACACTATTAAAACAAGAGAAATTACTTTGTTCCAAGACTATAATCAAATTGCTGACACTTTTTTGTCGTTATCTCCCGGGCTATACGTTCCTAAAATTATATACTTCATATATAGAGACTCTAATTGGATATATACGGCTTGCAACCCGATTTTCCTTGGTCTCGCCCGCCGAGGAGGCGCGGCTGCAAATTAACCGCCAAATAAATAAGCCGGCAATTAGGTAGATAGGTAGAACAAAGGCATCCGCGAGGTAATCAGACAGGTCAAAGGTATCTGCGAGGTATTCAGACCGGCCAAGACTCTCAAAGATAGCCGCGAGGTATTCCGATAGGTAGTTAATCTCAACGATGTTCGCGAGGTATTCAAGTAGGTAAGTAATCTCAAGATATTCGCGAGGTATTCACGTAGGTAATCTCAAAATATCCGCGAGACAACGCTAAAGCTCGGGCGCCAGGTGCGAATACGCGCACCACGTGTCCGTAATCTGGATCCGAACGCGATCACCCGGACACGCACGTCCACTCAGGGCGCGGGGCGAGGTTAGTGCTCTGAGGAGGGGGGGGGGGCAGCTCAACGCAATCAACACATTCAAGTATAAAATAAAACAATAAGTATATTTCCAGAAAAAGAAGCAATGACGAACAGAGAAACATTAAAGAGATAATATTTTTAGAAAAGCAATGACGAACAGAGAAACAGTAGAGAGATAAAGTATAGAACGCAAAACGGGTTCGCGACACACTCACACTCGCACACGACACACGCAGATACGACAGACGAATTCCGCGATTCATACGCACTACGCGAGATTCCCGCGACTCACACACACCACACACAAAATCCACGCGATATTCCCGGGTCGCCCGCGACGTCCGCTTGCAGGCCGAAACCCCACACAAATCCGCGACGGCTTCAGCGAATGCGCGGCAAAAACCCGCGCGACATTCCTCAACCGCCTGTGACGCAATAACCGCGATTTCTCCCCCGATCCGCCTCACGGCGTCCGCGGGACACGGCACTCCTCCCAACGCTCTTCACAATTTTTGCGAGACACTATTTCGCGACACCTCGCGGCCCTCCCGAGGTCCCCGATGCAGCGGTCTCATTCCATCGGGCGCACCGGGCACGCACCCGCGGGACCGTGGTACGCCCGACGCAACCGCGCACGGAGATCCTCCCGCCCAACGCTTGACTGTCGGTCCCACGATCCTCGAGGAGGGCTCCTACTCAACAGGAGACTCGTGTGCGCCCCCGGCCGGCCCCCTTAACCAAGCCTCCAGGCACTAGGTAACGAAACAGGAAGCGACAAAAATCCACTCGCACGAGGCAAACGTGCGTGCAGAGGTAACCGCGAGATAACAGAGACGGGCTGGGGCCGGGGTCGCACACTGAACGCGATGAGATACCGGGGTGGAGATCTTACATATTTCGCCGCAATCCGCTCGCCTCGATTGCTGCTCGCTGCTGCGTTGGACTTGTTAGGCTGGGGTGGACTCGAACCCCGCTCCTTGGCAGTGGCTGGCACGACAGTGCCCGGCAATCCGCCCAGCGAGACCACGTCGGGCCCCCGCGCATGCGTGCCCGCCCGCGGCCGTTCCTCCCGTCGATCCGTTCTTCGCGCAGCTCACCGCTCGCGATGTCGCATGGGACGCTCGCCATCTTTCCGCGGGACTTTCGACTGGTGTCCTTCGCCTTGGTGATCTGGCGGTCCCGGTCGTGACTCCTGGAGTCTTGGATATGCGTGCCAGGCTGGCCAGGCCTCGGCCGCCGACCGTGCGTTACGTGTCCCCGGCGACGGCACTCCGGGTCGGTTATCCGCCCCATGGCAGCGGCACCGTACCCTCCGTCTAGATCCCGGCGCTGCGTCCTTGATTACCTCTTGGCTGCGGCGGCTCGGAGGACTCGGATCGCCTTGCGGGGCTGCTGGGTGGTCTAACGGCGGGCCCCGACGTGACTCGCCCGTCGGCGAACCACCCCATCCGGTCCCCCACGATGCTCCGCTGCTCCCTCGTTGCGACACGAAGTCGTTACACAGGTGGCCGACCTTCCACCCCTGATACGCTCATCCCGCTCCTTCTATAAAATCTTACTTAATTAACGCAAATTAGCCCTCCCCGATCCACGCCGAGGCACCATCCAATCCCCCGCCGGCCTTCCCCTCGGCCGAGCACACGTCCGGGCGGTTGACGCGACCATGTCACGTCACAGGCTTCATGAAACTCGAGGTCTTAAAAATAAAAAATTTAATTTTAACTTTTTTTGAATACAAACATTTTCCGGTAATATAATTGTAACGTTAAAGGCAGGGAAAATATCCGTGATTTCGAGCGTCCTAAGGATGTACTATGATCTCCGTAGAATTGCGGCGATCCATGCCATAACCGTTAAAGAACCCTTCTCCAATGACCTTGACATATGTTACGGGAAATTTGATTAATTCGGTAATTATACATAATGGCCGGTTAATATGCATAATTCCCGCTTGTTTTGGGACAATAATAAAAGCAAAAATGTTTAAATTAATCAAAATGACCGGTCATTATGCATAATGCCCACAGACAAGTGGGAAATGTGATTAACAGATTAAAAGCCTAAAAATATCTTTCTAAAAAAATATGGTATCTACATATCTACAATCTTAACTTTCTTACTTACGATGTATGTAGACATATAGGCTGTGCCTCTTCCCCGCAAGCAGGGGTCAATGTAGGGTGAATTTCGCTTCAACTTACAAAGTTTATGCGTAGGCGGGGGGGAGTTCACACAGGTCGGGTGGGAGCCGGGCTTCTCCCCCTCCCCCCTCTTCCACACCCCCATGTACGAGGTGGACTCGCTTCAACTTACAAAGCATACGCGTGCTCCTTTCTGCACATCCCTTCCATGTATGTGCTTTTATTATATATTTTATATATATATATATATATATATATATATATATAGGGTGTACCCAAACTGGCGATAAATATTTTAATGACAAATACTTTATAACATTTTAAGACAAAAATTCTAATACGAAAATGCCGAGGCTATAATAGTTTTCAAATGAGAAAAGTTTAAAGATAACGAATGACAAGGTTAGATTTTTGCGGGCTCAGGGATGGTAACATGGCCAATGATAAAGGTGCTTCCATAAATCAAATGCCTTTGAGTATTGTGAAATTGTTGCAAAAAAATTTAAAAGTTTTATTAAGAAACTATTTTTGTTTGTCCGTAATGAATTATTTATTCAATAATTCAATATATTCATGATATGTGTCATTATGTCATGTTTAATTGGTTAATTCATATGATGGTAAATCTCCGCGATAAAAATTGATCAAATCGATGAAATCATTTTTTGTTCCAACTTTTTATTGAATTGGTCGATAAAATTGCTAATACCGATTATTTATTCAATTCTGATATAAGTCTAGCCACTCTCTACTCTTTCTTAAAAATTGTGATAAAATCTTAAATGTTTAGAAAAGAAAGAAATTAACATAATAAAATAAAATAGAAAGAATTAACGTAAAATAAATCAAAACGGGCGTACTTCATCAAAACCCACAAAATAATTTTTAAATAGATTTTTTCAAAATATTATTTTACGTCGAATGGGAAGAAAAATTTTAAATTAAATTAAAATTACAAAATATATGAATTAATAAAAACTATAATACAAAACGTATAAACTAATAAAATTGAAAATACAAAACGTGTGAATTAATAAAATTAACTTAATATGTACATTGTACATGCAGTCAATCATTTTGCGGTCCAAACGCTCACCGCTCAAATCCAACAAAATATCCGTCAAGAAAAACGTTAGCATTAGTCATAAATCGTTCATAATTTTCTCGCTCAAAACCAGTAGCAAATTAATAGTATGAAAATGATATCTCTATTTATAAAAGGTGTTTAAAGTGTCCACCGTCACATTCGATACACAATTGTGCACGTCGTAACAAACTCGTTGCATTTAAAATAATTTGCGCGTAATAGTTGCAAATGCTTCGATTAATTCACACGTTTCGTATTTTCAATTTTATTAGTTTATACGTTTTGTATTTTAATTTTTATTAATTCATACATTTTGTAATTTTAATTTAATTTAAAATTTTTCTTCCCATTCGACGTAAAATAATATTTTGAAAAAATTTATTTAAAAATTATTTTGTGTGGGTTTTGATGAAGTACGCCCGTTTTGATTTATTTTACGTTTATTCTTTCTATTTTATTTTATTATGTTAACGTCTTTCTTTTCTAAACATTTAAGATTTTATCACAATTTTTAAGAAAGAGTAGAGAATGGCTAGACTTATATCAGAATTGAATAAATAATCGGAATTAGCAATTTTTCGACCAATTCAATAAAAAGGTGGAACAAAAAATGATTTCATCGATTTGATCAATTTTTATCGCGGAGATTTATATTACCATCATATAAATTAACCAATTAAACATGACATAATGACACATATCATGAATATATTGAATTATTAAATAAATAATTTATTACGGACAAACAAAAATAGTTTCTTAATAAAACTTTTGAATTTATTTGCAACAATTTCACAATACTCAAAGGCATTTGATTCATGGAAGCACCTTTATCATTGGCCATGTTACCATCCCTGAGCGCGCGAAAATCTAACCTTGTCATTCGTTATCTTTACACTTTTCTCATTTAAAAACTATTATAGCCTCGGCATTTTCGTATTAGAATTTTTGTCTTAAAATGTTACAAAGTATTTGTCATTAAAATATTTAATTAACTTAATATAAGTTAACACTGATTATTTGGTGTTTACTACAATTACGTAATGAACTTTTATACTCTTTTTCAGTCAACAGTTATTACTTCAGCGATTGTTAAACAATGTGACAAGTCTATTACTCCCTCACAAAAATGTAGGCTAAAAAAATGGGCCCGAATACAAAAAGGAAATCAAATTGTAATGTATGCTTTAGATTAATATTATTTTTTTCATTTTATTCTTGTCCAAATTTTTTATCAAAACAATATTCTTTTTAATATAAATTTACAGATCACACGAGAACGAGAAGAAGGAGAATGTTGCAGCTCTAGTACAACCGATTTTAATAGTACAAACGTTCATTCGGGAACAGCAATTTTACCTGATAAAAATATATGATATGGAAAGTAAGTAATACACACTTTTTGCTGTTATAAGAACTGTAAATAATATTGTGTTTGTGTTATATTAGTAATATTGTGTTTATAAATTTAACACTCTGCAATTATTGTATTCAAATTAAAGTAGAATTATTGTATTCTTTAAGGCAAAACCTGAAACGTTGGAAACATTTTGCTCGCGTGAAGAGTGTATGTACATTAATAAGTAGTGACGAATATAACACTTATAGCTTTATTGATTCCCTGAAGAAAGCTAAAAATATTGTAGATCTTATATCAATCGCTGGTTTTTTTTCTATAAAACTACAACTCCTGTTAGAATAAGTCCTGGTGAACTAATTATGTTAATGCTACTGAAATTTAGTTATACTTATACGTTGCCCTTAACTGTCATTTGTATAATAATTTGATAGGTTTGATCAATAATATTTTTGAGATTCCTACATTACCAGAATTGCGTTATCTAATTGACAAATTGTTTAATTTTCAAGAAAAGACACATTACCACGCAATATGTCCAAATTGTTCGAATTATTTGGGAAAATTCAAAGAAACTGTTAAAAAAGTTCATTGTGATATGTGCGACTCGTCAATTAATGTCTCTCATGTATCCGCTTCAAATTATTTTGTGATTCTTGATCCTTTAACCAAAATTTCAAATCTCATAAGGACTCATAAAGATTATTATAATTATATTGTAAGCGAAAGAATCAACGAAACTGGACAGATTCATGATATTTATGATGGACAGTGTTACAAAATGTCTTTTAAGAACTTTGCTATCAATCCAAGAATTGGACAAAATTGATGAGTCGCTACATAAGTTTGTGCTAGGTACGGAAACATTGTACGGAAAACGTGCTATGACATATAATGTAGGTACATCAATTAGTACACATAGGTAAAAGTGTATATAATTGGGGCCCATTATGGGCTCACTCCACTTTCCCATATGAATCAGGTAATAATAAGTTATTAAAGACTATACACTGTGCGAAAGGAATCAATCAACAAATTGTTAGATATACAAATATTCATTGTAGCATGCTTATTTTAGAAAATAGAATTAGTTATAGTACATCCAAAGCAACAAAAAGATTTTGTGAAGATCTTATAACAATACGAGCTAGAAGTATGAAAAGTAGAAACATTACGTATTTTGGTTCGGGCGAAATTATTGAACATGATGTAGCATTGAAGTTTAATCTCTCAATATCTTCAACAAGAAAATATCGTTGAATAGTTAAATGTGGTTGTCTTCATACTTCGTGGTTATCTTTATACTTATTACAAAATAATCAATCAAATAACTCATATGTTCAGTTAAATAATGGAACATATATAAAAATTTTGTTCTTTATTCTTGATATCGAAGCAAATATAGCACTGACGATAATATATGTAATAAAATTAATGCGGTTTTATACAACGACAGTACTTTTTTATGTAAAATTATAAGTATTGATACAGACTTATGCGCAGTTGCAACGGAAAACATGGAAAAAATTTGTGTTTATATAAATGTTAATAAAAATAATTATATTGCTGCTGTGCCGAACTTATTTTTTTATTAATAAAATGCTTTCTAAAAACGTTTACATCTATACTAATCTATAGAATTCTTACGGGTGGTGTATGTTTGAACGTTATTAACTTAAAAACTATTGGACCGATTTTGAAAAAACTTATACCAACATGTTCCTTGAAATCTCAGGAGTGCTATAGGGCAATTTAATTTGGCGGTTCTTTTTTTAAAAAGTGATATTTTTCAATTTATATCATTTTTGTGGATTGGTGTGTATGTATGTTTGCCTTTATATCTCGAAAAGTTTTAAAGGAAAGAGTACTTAATTATAGTGTTATTTTTTAATTTCTTTTAGAGCATTAAAGTAACATTGAAATGTGATTTCTGCCGGAGTGCAGTTTATAATATACAAATAAAATATATACATGTTTAGTTCACCTATCTGCATTACAATTAGTAAAAAGTCATTAAAAATAGTTATAACAAAAAATGGAACTTAAAAAATTCTCTCCAAAAAACGTTATACAGAAAAACAGTGGATTAAGCCTACTAGGGACACCACGTTTAAAAAAACGCGCCTAACACTATACTTCCGAGGTAGTGTGGAAAATAGTGTATTATCTCTGAGATGTATAAAAGTTGAAACTTTATAAAATGTAGGACACGAAAATGATTGATCCTGAGAAAAAAAGTATAGAACGTTTTTTGTATAGAATTTTATAAGTTACAAATTTTACCACAGATTTATATACTACTATACACCGGGTGAAGTATATAAATATATATAAAAACAATAATATATCTAACTAGAGCTGGTTACCCAGGCTTCGCCCGGGCGTCGTTTTTCTTCAAACGACTTCATTTGTGTTTCAATATCCTTATTGTGGACAAACATAAGGAGTGTGTCGGGTGGTTGATTTAAAAGCGGTAGTTTAACTTTTCCGCTTAAACAACACATTCCAGGTGCTTAAGTTTTAAACTTTTTTGCTTGACAATGATCACATATTGCATCCATTTTCCCTGCAATTATTACTCTCAGATAAAATTGATATTCGTAATTTGAATCATAACTAAATGCCTCTAATTTCAAATCGGACCGCATAAATTTTTTCCTGGATTGAACATGTCGTAACCGGTCTTTTTTTACTCGAGTTTCACACTATTGAGTCATTTCCGCTTTTCCAATATTTCACTTACCGATCAGCGACTTCATCCCTTGTAGACGGAGAGCTGGCTACATAAAAATGCAAGGTATAAGGAACATAAAATATTTATAGCTAGAGAGGTTCCATTAGCGCTCCCGAACACTGAGTGACCAGTCTGCCTGCGCGCTTAGGAAGATTAAGGCGGGGGTGGACGGTCAAAAATGACAAATTTTACAAGGAAAAAAATGATGAAGCTCAGGGATAAAAATTATAGGAATGTTAAGTATTTGTTGTTACGAAACGCGGAAAATTATTGGCAGATAATTTCGTGGAAGAGAAAGGGCCGGCAGACTGCAACAAAGCGGCGTTAACTTTTGTAAAAAAAAAAATGATATAAGCCTCATGATTAAAAATTATTGGTAATAATTACTAAATTTTTAACGAAGCTATGTGCTAAATGGCAGACGAAAAAACTGAAGACAACATCGAGGCAGACTGTGATGAAGAGCGCGGTCTCGATCGCGCTTAACGAGTTAGTTCCGTACGATGCGTTACTACGATATGTTATTTTGTTAATTATATTATGTCGACAATAAGATAACAATTTCTATATTATATATATAATAAGTGCTAAAAAATATGTTTAACATTAGAATAATTTTTTTATTAACAAAAAAATACTATAAAAAATTGTAGACTTATTCTAATTTGCTGTTTGCATCGGATTCATAGTACTGCATATCTTCTTCGCTTTCGCAATCGATATAATCCTCAGATTCGATTTCGTTGATATCTGCTGAGAAACGACATTAAAAATTAAAAATGACTATTAACAAATATGAGATTGAATGCGTGTGCAAAGATTTGTACCTTCAGACTGTTCTTGATCAATAACAACGACTTTAACACTAGATGGTATCTGAGGTCCATCGAACCATCGGAACTGGTATTTAGAGTTGATTATCACCCATCTCGGCAGTCTTCTGGTACCAAAAAAGTCGGAATTTTCTTGTGAGCGTGCCTCCATAATCTGGCGATATACATAGATCTTAAGAATTGCGGTCTTAATTCAGCTGCACAAGGAGGTATCGATGAAGCGTCAAATTTTTGTAGCTTTTTTTTGAAATGCTTCGTTGATGTTATTAACTTTATAATTTTTTAAAAATAGCGCAAAGCGAGCATTATCTGCGGAATCATGTGATTTTATCGCATATAGTGAACAGACAAATTTTTCAATATCTCGAAGTACATTCATTCTATCACATTCTTCACTGCCCAATTCAGCAAATGCGCTTTGAAATCTCTCTCTCTCTCTCTCTCGTTCGCTAAATAGTAATAATTTTAAAGGACGCTGTTTACCTTTCCTAAAAAAAGCTGGATTGAAGTCACATCCAGTAAATGCATGAAACCCTGCTAAAGATTTACAAAATAATTCGCCGTGTCTATCATACAGTGCTGACACGTCAATTATACGCTGTCTGTTTAAAATACTCGTTTGAATCCAAACTTTACTATTGTTTTTTAACATATTCATGTTGGCTAGCATTATAATAAGCAGGGCCGGCGACTATTGTATGGTGGGTATGGAGTACTCCAGACGCGGGCATTTCCGGGTATGGAAACTCCATACCCGAACGTGGACACTCCGGGTATGGAACTCCATACCCGAAAACCCAAAAAAGAAATTTATTTATCAAGAAAATATAAGAAAATTAAGCAAATATTGAGCGCCGAGAGACTGTGTTCATGACAATTTATTTGAACAAGAAAATAAGCGCGTTTGCCAGTGCAAATGTATTCCTTCTAATTACTGCATTTTTCTTTATAAACTCATCGAGTATCTTATCTAGGTTCAGTTGTTTAGAATCTTTTGAATGGATGTGCAAAATCGCGACACCGTTGAGTCTGGCTTGTCGCATTGACAATCGTAAATACGTTTTCAATCTCCTTGACGTCGAAAATGACCGCTTAGCTGTGCAAGAAGAGTGGGGTATAGTCAACATCAATCTGATCAACTTTGCGAATTGAGGTAGTAGAGCAGCAAATGAAAAATTCTGTTTAAGAAACGTCACCACATTCATTAAATTAGATACCGTGACATTTCTCTGTTGCAAGAATGAAACATATTTGTATAAAGTCTGAATTGCTCTGCATCAAAGTCGTTTTGTTCCTCAATTTTTTTATTCTTTTCTATCTTTTTGTTATAAAATGAAGTGAAATTGAGGAACAAAACGACTTTGATGCAGAGCAACTCAGATTTCATACAAATATGTTTCATGATATCTTGCAACAGAGAAATGTCACGGCATCTAATCTAATAGATGTGGTGACGTTTCTTAAACAGAATTCTTTATTTGCTACTCTACTACCTCAATTCGCAAAGTTAATCAGATTGATGTTGACTATACCCCACTCTTCTTGCACAGCTCAGCGTTTATTTTCGACGTTATAAGGAGATTAAAAACGTATTTACGATCGTCAATGCGACAAGCCAGACTCAACGGCGATTTTGCACATCCATTCAGAAGATTCTGAACAACTAAACCTAGATGAGATACTCGATGAGTTTATAAAGAAAAATGCAATAAGAAGGAATACATATGCACTGTCAAATCAAATAAAAAAAAGAAGATAGTTTTATACGTCTTGCTTGTTTTTTTGCAGTACTAATCTCCCGCCCCACCCCCCACCACCATCCGTTCCTTCTACTCCATACCCGAAAATACCAAAAGTCGCCGGCCCTGATAATAAGTATGGCCGTGTCGGAACATTTTATTATAATGTGAGCTTTTTCCGGAATATTACACGCGTGAAAAACTATTTTCGTATCAACTTCTTCATGAGCTTCTAGCGTGTAGATATCATTTATCGAAAATAAAACAGTCTCATTATCAACTTTATATTCATAACACTGATCGAAGTTTAGTAAAACTGTTTTATTTCAAAAAAATGGTATCATTTCTGTACTCTGCCAATGTACAATTAAAAACCGGACAAGAGCTTCCTTGAAATTGCTATTTCTAAGCTCTTTAACAAAATCTGCGGGTCTCGTTTGATCAGGTCCAGAAATCACATACATACGCTCATCACAGTTACCGCCTCGGAGAGATCTTTCATAATCTTTAATTGAGGGCGTGAAATATCTATCAAAAATGACGTGTATTTCTCGAGCTTTATTATTTGTTGTTACCATGCAGTATTTTTTTAGATATATTTCCAAATGTTTTTGGTATGTCTTTTATACAATGTATTAGATAAAAGCCGTCTATCAAACAAACGTCCACGTGTGTCGGAGCTACACTTTTAACATCCTTTTTTAATAGCTTAAGTAAAACTGATTTATCAGTCTTAAATATCGATCGGTCTAAATGGCACAATGACATCGGAACGGGTGTTAATGGAAAAGTAAGAATCTTTTCTACAGTTTGTATTTTTATTCATTGAAATGGCTAACATGCGGCCAAATAAATCCCGCTGTAACCTTATTTCTTGCACTTTGTTGTTAATTGTGATCTTTTTCTTTGCGGTTGAATTTGCAAAATTAAGTATTTTATTTTGTTTGATCGTCGCTTCAAATCTTTTGGCGATTCTGCGCATTCAGAAATAAATGTCTCTCTCAACAAATTACCATTTTTCTCTGCATTTAATAAAAAGTTACAAACTTCTTCGGAAGCTGCTCGTCCGGTGCCAATGTTATATAAAAAATCACGTTCGATATTTTTACTGTTAAACGGATTAAAATTTTGCTTTAATAAATTTATGAAATTTCGCAACTGAACGGAATCCTTTTTTATTTGATGTTTTTCCAAATCTCCTGTAATATCTTGAGCTCTTTTTAAACCAGTTTCTTCATACGTATGCGATATCAGTGTTGAGCCTATGCTGTGACTTTTTGACCATCTTTGACGAGCATTAATCGAATTCGTAAAGTGTGTTATTCCGGTTAATCTCCTTGCAGCATCCGCATTGACCGTCTGTTCGAGTGTTAAATCTACAGGATTTTTAGAGAAAGGTTTATCTGTTCTTTTGACACCGAAAAACCCATTTTGAAATTGAATTTCTAAACCTGGATGTGTTTCCTGAACTTTCAATAGATTATCATGGTATTTTACTATAAACCACCGAGAATAGTTTCCTTGATTAAACATAAAAAATAAATTGGCCATTTTCGGAATAACTTCTTTAAAAAGTTCAAAATCACCGATGCGGATGCTGCGCGTAAACATTAGATAGTAATCGACAAAATTAATGTACATAACGTAATATTGCGGCGTTTTTCCAAAGTCTCCATTCAATGCCTTTTTTAATAATCTAAAACATCTGTTAACAATTTATCGAGAGTTGGATTCGAAATTTTCGAATTTGAAATCTTATTTGACTGAAATTCCTTGATAACTTCGAGTACATTTACTTCTACATTGATATTTTGCTTGGTTAAAAAATCTTCAAACAACAAAACTTGCAATCCTAGCGACACTAAAGGATGTAACGCTTACATCGATTAAAATGTTTTCCGCTGATAAATCCATTGACCGAGCCGGAAGCTAATAATCCGCTTTCAACCATAATATAAGTGAGCTCGCACTCATCTATAAATTTGCCAACAGCTTTAAAATACGTCATCATTATATGAAATGCACCAAGATGAATAAATAGATTGTTAAATTGTGGATGCTTAGTTGATTGGATTTTATAAGGAACTTTGGCTATCGCTAAATCGTAAGTGACTTGAATATATTGTTGTTGCAACATTTCCGCAATTCTCTGGCTTTGACGCATTGTTTCATGTACTACGGAAATATTTGTCGGCGAGGCATTGATCGGTGTCAGGTACGATACTTTTTGTTTGATTGATTTATCTACTACGATTTTACTGTTAAACCCAACCCACATTGGCGTGTTTGCAATTTTAAAATAATGAGATAAAACCCACATTACATCTAGCTTTTCGTAAAAAGTGTAATTACTGTTATTAACTGTACGCAGTTCGCTATCAATGGGCAGTAATTTTTCAACCATTTTTGGTTTTTTGGCGTAAGTAACCAATTCCAGACATATAGCGTCAAACGTCCGTCTCCTTTTGGCGGGAGGTTCATTTACAGTACGTTCTATATCACATGTGCGCGCATCGCAAATATCTGTATCAACATTTTGGTAAATTATACCGACAGTATCGTGTAACGTATCCTTACCGCTACAAGTTTCAACGAATCGATCGTAATTGTCGAAGGCTACTCCTGTACAATAATTAGACGATAAGTAAATATCTTTGGGACAAATAATCGATTTACTACAAGAGGCAAACGTAGCTTCAGTTTCCAATTCCTCGATAGTGTTGTAACTGCAGCAGTGCCCGTATTTATTTATAATGTCAATTACTTTTCTACTACTTGTGATGCTTTTCAATGTCATTCCAAGCGTTATGTGCTTAGAAGTTTTAATTTTTCCATGACTTACTGCGTAAATAAGGTCTTGGACGATTGACTTTACTTTGCGAGTGCAGTTACAACTTTTTACAGTTCTTCGATCATTACAGCAAATTACTGAACGGAAAAACTGCGAAACATCAGCAGGGATTTCGCATTCCCCCTTAATTAAATCGAGCGCTGTTATATTGCTTGATAGAGGATGAGCTTTAATCGATAACATTTTTTTTCAATATAAATGCCGCACGCTCTAATACTTCCAGCTCCTCACATTCGCCGAAAGTTTTATCTGTAATCACAGAGCCGTCTTTTGGTGCAATAATTTTTTTATTGTGAAACGTTATTACTTGTAAATCATCGCCAAATTTTTTTGTTAACTTTTCTAACAAAATTGCTTGTTAAAGTTGATTCGTAAGACTTGTAATTTTCTACACCTAACTTATATAAAGCATTTTTTGCATATTCTACAAGATACTTCAGTGAATAGCCCTGTTTATTTGCTATCGTATTTTGTGTTATTAAATCATAAATTTCATTACCAACTAAAACATGAACTTCTCTTATAGCGTGCCACTCTGATTTTTGAGTAGTCTGAGCTAATATATGTTTTTTGAAATAACTTAATTCACATGCGTTATGGTAATGAATTAAATTTTGCGATCGTACATCTTTAATTTTACTTAACATTTGCGTATCGTTTAGAGCAGTGGCGTTTGTAACAATTTTCTCGATCAACATTTCGGACACAGATTTAATAATCGGAACTACTTTATAATTTTGAACTTTACGTGACTTATCGCAAAAAAAAAAACAAATTACATTGCCGCTATCTACTTGTTTTTCGTGCGAAGATAACTGTGACATGTTATTGTCTAACTCTTCAACATTTTCTGTAAAATAAAATATAACTACTTTACTTAACAAAAAATTTCATTTCAAAAATTTACATTTTTCGAATAAGAAATGTACGAGAGGTTTTCCGGAACCTTCCACAGGGGGGGGGGGGGGGGAGCAAGCGACATTTTTCTTAGGTCAAGGGAGGGGGAAAACAGCCTGCCGATTCTTACCGCACCAAGCCGGGCTCATACTGTCCCTTTTCGTGGCCCTCTCGGCGTCTAGTTCTACACTAATTTAAATATAAACAAATTGTAATTATTACTTGTCGAACTCGTGCTGGGCTGACAAGACAGTGTAGCTTGACTCTCAGAAGATGAGGCAGTCAATTCGTTATTAGTTACATAAAATAAACAATAAATTAGTTATTACTCTCTCGGCGTCTAGTTCTACACTAATTTAAATATAAACAAATTGTTATTATTACCTGTCGATCTTGTGCTGGGCTGACAAGACAGTGTAGCTTGATTCTCAGAAGATGAGGCAGTCGATTCGTTATTAGCTACATAAAATAAACAATAAATTAATTTTATTATTTATCAACAATGTATTGAAAAAGTCATATAAGAATTTAGTTATTGTATTTCCAGACTGCTGTAATTTCACCAATTCACTATATTTGTCAACATTCTTTCTTTTAATAGCCGTGAAATTACTGTAACAATTTCCATGGTACCCATTAATTTTATCTGGAGTTGTTGGTAAAATAAGTTCATTATACTTTAGCTTGTAGGTCACACGAATTTTTAAAATTTCCCTGCATTTTTCCAAAATTTTATCGTTAAAAAGTGTGATTTTAGTTTCACTACTGTTGTTACAAAATACACACTTTTGCTCCGAACTCATTTTGCGAATAGTTCACTGACATTTACAAAATATAAATAATAAATAAAGATTCTAAAAGCCACTGAAGAAAAATAAAATTCGGCACAATACACGTTGGACGTCTGTTCACTGTCGAGTTTTCGAGTATACTGAACCCTCTTCTCATAAATGACCTTCTCCAGCCCCAACCATACAGCTGTGTCTCTGCCGCTTGGTCCCTCTAAACCGTTTCAAACGGTTTTTATACCTGCGTTGAATTTTCGAATATAATTTTCGAATCTCTCAATCTATTAAAACTTCAATATATTATTTTAAAACTTGTAAAAAAATGTTTATATATATAGTTTTCAACTGCAGATTAAAAATGTTATGAGATTAATTAGTAACAATTTAGATTCAATATAATAAATAAATTAATCATTTTATTTTTAACAATAAAAGAATGAATACAAATTGAATCCATTAATGAAAAAAAGAAACACGTAATATATTCATATAAATAACAAAATAACATATCATAGTAGCGCATCGTACAAAACTCGTACCTCATTAAGCGCGATCGAGACCGTGCTCTTCATCACAGTCTGCCCCGATGTTGTCTTCAGTTTTTTCATCTACCATTTAGCACATAGCTTTGTTAACAGTTTAGTAATTATTACCAATAATTTTTTATCATGAGGTTTATCATTTTTTTTTTCACAAAAGTTAACTCCGCTTTGTTGCAGTCTACCGGCGCTTTCTCTTCCACGAAATCGTCTGCCAATAATTTTCCGCGTTTCGTAGCAACAAATACTTAACATTCCTATAATTTTTATCCCTGAACTTTATCATTATTTTCCTTGTAAAATTTGTTATTTTTGACCGTCCGCCCCCGCCTTAATCTTCCTAAGCGCGCAGGCAGACTGGTCACTCAGTATTCGGGAGTGCTAATGAAACCTCTCTAGCTATAAATATTTTATGTTCCTTATACCTTGCATTTATATGTAGCCAACTCTTAGACTATTGGTTTTCCCGGGCGTTTTTCGGGAATTTCGAGATTGTTTGCTCGCGATGTACACAGAACCTCAATATTTCACTTAAAAAACGCCCTAAAAAACCAAGGGATAAAATCGGTAATCGGTAAGTAAAATATCGAGGTTTTGTGTACATCGCGAGAGAGCAATCTCGAAATTTCCGAAAAAACGCCAAGGAAAACCAAGGGATGAAGTCGCTGATCGGTAAGTAAAATATCGAAAAAGCGGAAATGACTCAATAGTGTGAAACTCGAGTAGAAAAAGACCGGTTACGACATGTTCAATCCAGGAAAACATTTATGCGGTCCGATTTGAAATTAGAGGCATTTAGTTATGATTCAAATTACAAATATTAATTTCATCCGAGAGTAATAATTGGGAAAATGGATGCAATATGTGATCATTGTCAAGCAAAAAAGTTTAAAACTTAAGCACCTGGAATGTGTTGTTCAAACGAAAAAGTTGAACTACCGCCTTTAAATCAACCACCCGACACACTCCTTATGTTTGTCCACAATAAGGATATTGAAACACAAATGAAGTTGTTTGAAGAAAAACGACTCCCGGACGAAGCCCGGGTAATTAGCTAGTATTATATAGTTCTATTGTTGAATGTTATGTTAATTAAAATTAGATATTTTACAAGTATATATTGTAAGATCTTTAATGGAAATATGTCTGGATGGATGGATGAACGAATAAAGGATCGGTAGTAGTTCGGAATAATAATATCTTTAATGTGGGAACTTTCGTACGAGGGATCGGAACGAATACAATCACGGCTTGCTACACGAAGCTCTACTCGACTTGACTTCTACGACTGACTCTTGTGCTCGACTCTGCTTGACTCACTAACTTGCGCGAACCTGCACGAACCGGCACAACGACCGTTGAATGCGCGCGCTTCTACTTTCGAGATCTTTCTGTTACCAAGCGCCTTCCGCGCCCTCTCGTAATACCAACCGGATAGAACGGCATCCGTGCGCCATCTACACGCTCTGCGACACTAGCGCTAACTAAATACCTAAATACTCCTAGATTTCTTACAATATGTTAAAAGTTAAAATCCAGTAAATATTAAGTAACAATACCATAATACCAATGTAATTTCCCACTCTACAATGTAATTGCAATATAACATAAAACACATGTTCATATGACACTATGATAATATGAAACAGTTAAATAGGACATTACAATACTGATATAATATATTGTGACGTGACATTGTCGCGTCCACCACCCAGACGGTAGCTCGGCCGAGGGGAGGGTCGGGGATGGCGCCTCGACCGGAGTACGGGAGGGTTATTCGCGACTTAACTAATTTGCGAGCGAGCTTTGTAAATAGACAGGTGGTGCCGGAGCGGACGATCCACGGAGGACCGATGTAACGACGTATGTCGCAACGATGGAGGGAAGGAGGCTTGGGGAACGCTGAACGGAATGGCTGGCCGACGGGCGAGTCACTTGGGCCTACCGCCGCGGAGACGCGCAGAATGCCTCGCACACTGCACCCCGGGCCGTACCGTCACACAAGGAAAGGGCGCGACACCGCGACCGCGGCGCGGGCAAGCGACCCAGACGCCTCTCCGACGATATCCAGGACACCGAGCAGCATAGCCACGGCCTGGCCAGCCGGGCTAAAGCTGAGAAGGGCCCACACGTGATGGCAGCCGATTCAAAGGATCGCGGGCAGGCAGAAAGCACTAGAAGCGCCGCCGCGAACACGGCGGCGCGCGCGACGGATCGGCGGGACGGAACATCGCGAGCTTGGAGCGCGTGCGCGGAGGCCCAACGTGTTCTCGCCGGGCCGGCCGTTCTTCACTGTCGTGCGAGCGCTATCCGAGGAGCCATCCCCGAACGCAGCCCTGAGGGAACAAAGCGGCTAAGCAGCAGGACAAAGGCAGAAAACTTGTAAGATCTCCACTCCGGTGCTACCGTACTATCGTTGGCTCGATCTCGGCCATGGCATTAGACTATTTAGTAGTAACATTTACCGATTAGAATACCGCCTTTACTGATACTTGCTTTCGTCGGAAATAACTTTGTGCTCGCGAGCCCGGCCGAGATCGTGCCTGGAAAATATATTGTGAAGCCCTCCCCGGAAACTCTTGCGCGGCCGACAGTCATTCCGTGTTTCGTGTGTCGAAATTATGTTTACCGTATCGCGTTCATTGTGTCGAGACTATCGTTGTCTCGCGTATATTGCGTTGATTACCGCTGAGTGTCTGTTTCTCGCGTCGAGGTGGTAATGAGGGTACCGCGTTCAGTGTGTCGGGACTACCGGTATTTCGCGTTTAGGGTATTGAAGCCGCGATTAATATCGCGTATCGTTGTCGCGTCTTGGGGAAAATTCCACGGGCGAGCGGTGCGGTAACGCTCCCCGTGTGATATTGCGCCGCGCTCTCGCGCGCGGGCGAATTGTTGTGCGTACTCGGAGGGAGTCCCGCGGATACGTTGTATTGCCGGTGCATGCAGGTATCGTCGCGGTCTCTCACCGGGGAAAGTAGTACGGGTGTAATGCGTGGTCGTCATTTCGCGTCTACCGATTGGTTTACCGCGTGTGCGTGTCGTGTAGAGATTATTTCGCGTCTACCGATTAGTTTACCGTGTAAAGTGTCGTCCGTATGTCGTTTCGTGTCTACCGGTTAATTGCCGTACCTATTGTCTTTTAGCGTACGCCGCGAGCGGGGCGGCCGAGTCGGGTGTGTAAATCTGAGTGCGTGTGTGTGATAATCTGCGTGGCGGCAATCGCGTGCCGTGGACATACTTCCCGCGCACGGGAACCTGTAGAGCATGAGATTCGCGGTTAACTCGTGTGAATGAGATGCGTGGCTGATTCGCGTGTGTGTGATTCGCGTTCCGCGAGTGGAATATGCGGTATCTGCGCGAGTGCGAATAGGGTGGCGTACGTTAGAGTATGCGGTATCTGCGCGAGTGCGAATAGGGTGGCGTGCGTTCGAGACGCTACTTCGAGCGGCGGTCGCCAGCGAGGCGGCCCGACTGCGCTTCACATTATTATCCCTTTTGAAATATATGATTGTTTATTATTTACTTTTGTGTTGATTGCGCTGCGCTCCCTCTCCCACTCTCCCCATTACGAATCGTAACCGACGCCCTGAGCTTGCGTTCGGGCTGTAGAGATTTATGTATCGAATTGACGAAACGTGGTGCGCGTAATCGCACCTGGCGCCCATACGGAATATTTGGCGAAAGGATTCTGTTACCGTAGATACCTTCTATCGCGGATACCTTCGAGCTACCGTCTGTCGTTTAGTGAATTTGCGGCCGCGCCCCTTCGGCTGGCGAGACCAAAGGAAAACGGGTCGCAATATGTTAATGTTACTTGGCGTTTACTTATAGGATTCTTAAATTAAAGAAAGGAAAACTTTCTATTTGTCATATATAATATTTATTTACTTGAGATTTGATATGAGATTTAATATGGGATTTAATATGGGATTTAATATGAGAATTTTTGCAATAATCTCATCACAGTTCCTACTAAAATTCTTAATTACAATTTCAACTGAGAACTCAATTGAGTTCTCAATTAATCTTTTTCAGTAGAGTAAGTACTAGATGCGTGTTTATAACATTTATAAACGAAAATACAAGTTGTTTGTACAAGTAACTTTCCTCATCTCTTTTCCATTTGTCGAGATTCACACCTATCCCGAATCGTCGCAGGTCCCGTGAACGCGGGATGGAATTCGAATTCTGCAGAACGTCGCGTGACGTATCGCATTACGTACGTTCCTATACTTTCTATTGTCGAAATTCTTTACGTCGTAACTCGATATAGACTCCGTTAATTAAATTTATTAAATAAAAAAAAATAATAATAATAAACAATAGAGCCAACGCGCGGTAATTGGGGTGCGCAATTATAAATTTTATTCAGTTAGTTTACATGTAAGACGACGAACGTTTCGACTCTTTTTTTTAGTCCTCTTCAGCGCACAAAAATAATAGTCCAGGGAAATTAGAGAAAAAAATGTCGAATCTGCGGAATAATTTGCAAGTAGCTAAATTTTTGCATGGACCTTTATTTCGTCGTTAAAAACAATATGTGAAAAGTCCCCATCGATGTGACCCATGCTAAAAATTTTACAGAGGGTCAAAGGTAAAGAAAAACAGTTTTTCGCAAATATCTCTTTATTCATTAGTCCTACGGCAAAAATAGTTATTACAAAATTTGTAGCTTATAAAATTCTCTACAAAAAATGTTTTATAAGTTTTTTTTGTACAAGCAATACTTTTCACGTAATGAATTTTTCAAGATATACGCTGCGCGGTAAATTTACGGAGCGCGCTGACAGACGTCAAATAAATTGAAGCGTCGCACAGTGGGCAGAAAGTGCCTCTTTTTGGACAAAAATCTGCTGACAATTTAAATCTTCATCGATTTTAATGAATTTTTTTTTTAAATACTCGGGGAATCATCCACTATAATGTGTCACTGCTACAAATGCAAAATAATGCGATCTAACCTCACAAGAATCCATCAAGTCTTCTGCAAAATTGGAGACACAACGTCGAAATGCCTAAACTCTTAAAACCTCAACCTTTATACCCTAAACCTTTAAACCTTAAACCCTTAACCCTTACAAACGTAACAAAGGTTACATTTTGCTGTCGGCATTAGCATTACCCAATATGCACCACATATGGAGGTTGCTCAATCAGTCTTTGCACATCATTTAGCCCTGAAAAGGGCCGATTTTAGATTTGTTTATTTTTTTAAAATGTTTTTTTATCTTTAGATTTATAATTTTTTTTAATTTTTAATTTTTTTTTTATTTTTTAAATTTTGTTTTAGCGTAAGTGTGTGTTGTGTAATTCTCTGAGAATAAAAGAGGACAGAATAAAGAAAGCGCTGTCAACAGAAGCTGAGGAGCTGCTTTTAAAGAACGATTAAATCAGAAGGAGAAGATGGAAACGCGCTTACCTACCGAGGAAACTTAATACACAGCTACTTACATATAAATTTACACACACTGTCACACACATACCTATACATACGCATAAGCACAACACACACTCACGCTAAAACAAAATTTAAAAAATAAAAAAAATAAAATAAAAAAATTAAAAAAAATTATAAATCTAAAAATAAAAAACATTTCAAAAAAATAAACAAATCTAAAATCGGCCCTTTTCAGGGCTAAATGATGTGCAAAGACTGATCGAGCAACCTCCACGTGGTGCATATTGGGCAATGCTAATGCCGACAGCAAAATATAACCTTTGTTACGTTTTTAAGAATTAAGGGTTTAAGGTTTAAAGGTTTAAGGTATAAAGGTTGAGGTTTTAAAAGTTTAGGCATTTCGACGTTCAGTGTCTCCAATTTTGCAAGGGACTTGATGGATTCTTGTGAGGTTAAATCGCATCATTTTGCATTTGTAGCAATGACACATTATAGTAGATGATTCCCCGAGTATTTTAAAAAAAAATTCATTAAAATCGATGAAGATTTGAATTGTCACCAGATTTTTGTCCAAAAAGAGGCACTTTCTGCCCACTGTGCGTCGCACGCGCGCACAAAAAATGTCATATCTTTTGAACGAATCATCGTACAGAAATGATCAAAGAATCTTTGAAAAGCTGAAACTTTCAGCTTTTTAATGCGATTTAATTCGTTATTCTACGACAATTTTTGAAAATTGTACGATGGTTTAAACAAATTGTTACATGCATTTTTTGCCTTTTTTCATAAAATCAGCCACAAGTAGGTTCCAAATTGTTTTTAAAAAAAACGCCAGCAGGATATTACAGTATATACTTCATACTTTGACCCTACCAGAGGAAAAAAATTACAAAAATTTTTTTCTTTAAAATCAAGTTATTGACATTTTCAGTAATTTTTAAAATTTTTGATGAAACGTTAAAATTAAAATCGTCATAAGTTGGCGAAAAATTGCGCTAGAAAATTAAAAAAAAAAAGCAATCAAAAGCTTGAAATGTCTACTCTTAGGTCCTATATCGTAATATTCCTCATCTTCTTGCATTTTTATTTATTTATGTAAATATGCGAGTTGTCGCAAAAAATCTTGTTTAAACAAAGGACTATATATTTACTTATAGTAGTTTTGTATAAAAATTTACGATTCTCAGAGATAATACACTGTTTTCCACACCACCTCTGAGGTACAGTGCTAAGCACGTTTTTTTTACGTGATGTCCCCATTAGGTCTAATTCACTGTTTTTTTTTTGAGAGAAATAAAACAAATTAATTTCCATGGTTTTCGCCAAGAAATCTGGAGATTTATCTTCGTAGATTTTTTGATTGTATTAGGTGCTGCGTTGAGGCAAGCCTGGCCATGGCAATGTCCACATACTGCTGAACATTTTAAACTCATTTTTCTGCAGCCACAGTTGAATCCGCAATTTTTCGAGCAGTTGAAAAAAATGGAGTTTAACAGTGTCCGAAGCAGGTGGTAGCAAAGATGGAATCGACTCCAAAAAATATCATTTCTCCTTATCCATCCCTAGTGTTTAGGATTGAGATCGTTCCTAAGCGATCTCAATCCTGAAGACTCGGGATGGATAAGAAGAAATAATATTTTGGAGCCGATTCCATCTTTGCTACCACCTGCTCCGGATACTCTGTTAAACTCCATTTCTTGCAACTGCTCAAAAAGTTGCGGATTTAACTGTGGCTGCAGGAAAATGGGTTTAGAATGTTCAGCAGTGTGTGGACATTGCCATGGCCAGTCTTGCCTCAACGCAGCACCTGATGCAATCGAAGAATGCTATATCGATAGCTACGAAGACGAACCTGCAGATTTCTTGGCGGAAGCCATGGAAGTTGACGCGGAAGTTATGGATATCGACCCAACGGAGGGAATTGAAGAAGAAGCAGAGACTTAATAGCAAAATTTGTGTTTTTTCACGTTTGCAAAAGAATGTTTGCCATGGAAATTAATTTGTTTCATTTCTCTTAGAAAAACAGTGGATTAGGCTTAATAGGGACACCACGTTAAAAAAAAAACGCGCTTAGCACTGTACCTCCGAGGTGGTGTGGAAAACAGTGCATTATCCCTGAGAAACGTAAATTTTTATACAAAACTACCATAAGTAAATATATAGTCCTTTGTTTAAACAAGATTTTTCTCGACAACTCGCATATTTACATAAATAAATAAAAATGCAAGAAAATGAGGAATATTACGATATAGGACCTAAGAGTAGACATTTCAAGCTTTTGATTGCTTTTTTTAAAAATTTTCTAGCGCAATTTTTCGCCAACTTATGACGATTTTAATTTTAACGTTTCATCAAAAATTTTAAAAATTACTGAAAATGTCAATAGCTTGATTTAAAAAAAAAAAATTTTTGTAATTTTTTCCTCTGGTAGGGTCAAAGTATGAAGTATATACTGTAATATCCTGCTGGCGTTTTTTTTAAAAACAATTTGGAACCTACTTGTAGCTGATTTTATGAAAAAAGGCAAAAAATGCATGTAACAATTTGTTTAAACCATCGTACAATTTTCAAAAATTGTCGTAGAATAACGAACCAAATTGCATTAAAAAGCTGAAAGTTTCAGCTTTTCAAAGATTCTTTGATCATTTCTGTACGATGATTCGTTCAAAAGATATGACATTTTTTGTGCGCGCGTGCGACGCTTCAATTTATTTGACGTCTGTCAGCGCGCTCCGTAAATTTACCGCGCAGCGTATATCTTGCAAAATTTATTACGTGAAAAGTATTGCCTGTACGAAAAAAACTTATAGAACATTTTTTGTAGAAAATTTTATAAGCTACAAATTTTGTGACAACTATTTTTGCCGTAGGACTAATGAATAAAGAGATATTCGCGAAAAACTGTTTTTCTTTACCTTTGACCCTCTGTAAAATTTTTAGCAGGGGTCACATCGATGGGGACTTTTCACATATTGTTTTTACCGACGAAATAAAGGTTCATGCAAAAATTTAGTTACTTGCGAATTATTCCGCAAAAAAATCCTAATTTCCCTGGACTATAAGGTCAAAATTAAAAACAAAGAACGCAAAACTGCCATAGTCAAGGAAAAAAAAATATATAAATATTACGCAATGCGGTCATAAATGTAAAGATTAACGTTAAATAAACCTAACGTCGCACTCTAACCCTGGTACATATTAAGAAGACGTAGTCTTATGTAATAGAAACCTTAGCGCATTGCATCTTACACTTGAATGTTTACAGATGCATTCTCCGAAGTACTTTCAGGTATCCTCAGATTCGAAAAACAGATGTTAATATAACGGCCCTTTGTCCATTCTAGACCGTAAACGTGCAGGATACCTGTGTGGTAAAATTCGGAGTAACATCCGCCCGAATACAACGCTATATGCGTACAAATTAAGATAAAAAATGCAGTTACTTATAGCGAATTCGGGCGCTTGCACTAGTGCACACTGAGTGTGCACTAAGGCTTGTTTATAATCTGTTCTTATATTTAAGGTCGCTTAAATACACGTTTAAAAACTTTTTAGTCAATAAAACAATTTATATGGATGCTGTACAGATCATTTTACTGGCTAAGAAGTATTTCAAGAAGTATTTAAGATGATCTGTAAATATAAGAATTAACGAAGAACAAGTCTTAGTGCGCACTCAGTGTGCACTAGTGCAAGCGCCCGAATTCGCTATTACAATGCGTTGTACAAAAGGTTTGCATTATGATGGAAATCAGTACGTGATTAAACAAACGTGCTTATTGTCACTTCAGTGTTTCAAAAGAAATGACTGGTTACATACAGGGGCAAGTAACAAACATATCCTGAAGTGTCGAAAATAATCAATAAACATCGCAAATTTAGCGTTTAGAAAGACCTTCAATAACATTTAGATATACCGGGTTTTTTCAGACCACCCGTCCCACCCTTTTAAAACGTAGGAATGCACTTGTACGAAAAAATGGCTTAGACAAAAGTTGTAGGGTTTCAAGTAACGCATTAAATAGTAATATTAGTGTGACTGCAAATAACTTTGTTAAAGCCAGGTAAAAATAACTTTAAAAATTTTTAAATGAAAACCCCTATTTTTAATTGCATATTCTTATAGCTTACCTCGAGAGCTTTTCAAAACACTATAATAAAGTATTTTTTTATTAACTATTTTTCAAGTTATGGAGCTTGAAGCTATGATACTGCCGGCATCAGCGTTACCCAAGATGTACCGCGTGGAGGTTGCACGGTCGGATTTACACTAGCAGAGTTGTAAATAACAATACTTTTGTGATTGAAGTTCTTAATTACTAATTATATTACATAATTTTAATTTAAATTGAGTTTAAGTACAAATGTTTTTTGGAATTGTAATTAAAGTCGTTCAATTACAAATAGGTACATTTTGAAATTGTAATTAAACTCGAATTTTATTACAATTAAAAAAATAAAAAAAATAATTATTATTTACATTTTCCTAAATTACAAATTTTACAACCTTAATTTACATTTTTTTTGTGTGTTTGAGTGTTTTAGAGTAAATTCTGAAAGTGGTTTCCATTGACTTGGTGACAGTATGCCAATCTTTGATAGAACGCAGAAATAGCTCTACGATTTGATTCAGCAGGTATCAAGGCTGCTTCATCCCTTATTCGCTGCCTCAATTCTTGGATATTTTGAGGTTTTGTTTCGTAAACCTTACTCTTCAGATAGCCCCAAAAGTAATAATCAAGAGGAGTTAGATCTGGTGACCTAGGTGGCCAACTTTCCCCACCCTCATTTCGGTTCCTTCTTCCTATCCACCTTTGCGGGAAAACTTCATTTAAAATTCGACGTGGCCCTGCACCAAAATGAGGCGGAGCTCCATCATGCTGAAACCATATTTGCTCAAAGTTATTTGGAAAAATATTTTGTATTGCTGGAATTATTTCATCTACAAGTAATCTCTCGTACCTATGAGCATTCAGGTTGTCCTCCAAAAAAAATGGCCCTATCACATAAGCGTCTATCATGCCGCACCATACATTTATTTTTGGTGGGTATGTGTATGACTTTCCCGCATCCAATTCGGATTTTATCTGACCATAGACGAAAATTTAATTACAATTCCAAAAAAACATTTGTACTTAAACTCAATTAAAATTAAAATTATGTAATATAATTAGTAATTAAGAACTTCAATCACAAAGTATTGTTATTACAACTCTGCTAGTGTAAATCCGACCGTGCAACCTCCACGCGGTACATCTTGGGTAACGCTGATGCCGGGCAGTATCATAGCTTTCAAGCTCCATAACTTGAAAAATAGTTAATAAAAAAATACTTTATTATAGTGTTTTTGAAAAGCTCTCGAGGTAAGCTATAAGAATATGCAATTAAAAATAGGGGTTTTCATTTAAAAATTTGAAAGTTATTTTTACCCTGGCTTTAACAAAGTTATTTGCAGTCACACTAATATTACTATTTAATGCGTTACTTGAAACCCTACAACTTTTGTCTAAGCCATTTTTTCGTACAAGTGCATCCCTACGTTTAAAAGGGTGGGACGGGTGGTCTGAGAAACCCGGTATATCCGGTAAATTCTTTGTGTTTGTCCTGCAAATTTAAACCTTTAGTTTGTCTTTTTTATATTTATCATTTCAGATACTAGTCTTTTATTAAAACATGGTTCATTATCTAGGATCTCAAACCTCATCCCAATCGAAATCGGTGATTGCATTTCAATCTGTGGTCAGTCAAAACAGAATGAGACCGGCCTTTCTTCTAATGTTCGACTGATGCTCCTTAATTCTCGTCTGCAATTTCCTTTCCGTCTGGCCTACGTATGATGCATCACAATTCATACAATTAATCTTGTACACCACATTACAACGTGATGAATCAGGGAGGGTGTCTTTATGTACTTGTAATGAAGTTCTTCATTTTACTAACTGAATAAAATTTATAATTGGCGCACCAATTACCGCGCGTTGGCTCTATTGCCTTTTTAGTATTATTTGTTTAATTGTGAGAGCCTTTATATATATTTCTTTTGAATAATAATAACAATAATAATAATTTCAACATAAAATTATAGTCAAATACAGGGCGATCAAGACACATAGGCCGGTATTCATAGTCGAATCTGTATTTCAAGACCGTCTTAAGTAATGTCTTAAGACGCTAATGCGGCTCTGTGATTGGTTCATGACATCTTAAGATTGCACTTTAGACGGTTTTAAGTATAAGAACCACAGTATAACCATACCCAGTAGCGACACTGACGTTCCCACCCTCATAGAAAAGTATTACTGAAGTACTCAGTAATAAATTACTGTAAATACTGGCAGTATTATTTTGGCCAGTACTTCAGAAATACTGGGCATACTGGATTACTGGGAGTATAATTTATTACACAGAACTACACGGAAAAAAAGATTAGCTACGGAAGCAAGAATTTGTGTGGGGAGCGTCCCGTTTGACCACGTTAATATTGACCACCGTCCCGATTGACCACGTTGATATTGACCACGTTGCAATTGACCACGTTGCGATTGACCACGGTCCCGATTGACCACGGTTTCGATTGACCACCGTTCCGATTGACCACGGTTCCGATTGACCACCGTCCCGATTGACCACGGTCCCCATTGACCACGGTCCCAATTGACCACAGTTCCGATTGACCACGGTCCCGATTGACCACCGTCCAGATTGACCACGGTCCCGATTGACCCACCGCCCCGATTGACCACAGTCCCGATTGACCACCGTCCCGATTGACCACGGTCCCAATTGACCACGGTCCCAATTGACCACAGTTCCGATTGACCACGGTCCCGATTACCACCGTCCCGATTGACCACCGTCCCGATTAACCACCGTCCCGAACTAACCTATATAGGTTAATGACGCGCTTTAAACAATTAAATACTTTTAAAGCGCGTCACTAATCGTCAATTGGACGTCACTAATTGTCAATAAGACGTCTTTCCGACGTCTTATTGACATCCCTCATAGAAAAGTATTACTGAAGTACTCAGTACACTACACGGAAAGAAAGATTAGCTACGGCAGCAAGAATTTGTGTGCGGTAGCTAAATTTTAGTCGTAAATTAGGTAAGGGTCACAAAAATTTAACTACGGGCAGACACTTAATTTAGCTACGGCAGACACATACCTATTTCCGACATTCACCCAAAATAAAAAAATTATATTTATTTCGAAATTTTATTACTATTTTTTTAACTAAATTTGTTTCTTAGATGCAGCCTATGATGATTCCATCTGAAAATAAGTATTTGTAACTGATTAAATGTCTTAAAAAACACACTTACCTTAGTGGGATTCGAACTCGGGACCTCTGGATCGTGAGCCAACTGTCTTACGTGGTAGACTACTTCTTAATTTAATGTAAGTGTTATATATTGTCTACATGTCATAACCGTAGACCCCTACCGCCACATAATTTATAGAGCAAAACAATAACAGAAAAATGATGATTTTTTATAATTAAATAGTTATTGTTAATAATAAATATAAGTAAATATTAATATTAAATAAATGTTTTTTTAAATTATTATAGTAAATAAATAATTATTGTAAAAAAATATTAAATTAATGTCAAATAAATGTTAAATCAATGTTTTTTTAAAATCATTATTGTAAATAAATAATTTATGTAAAATAAATATCAAATAATGTTTAATAAATGTTAATACATGTTTTTTAAAATTATTATTGCAAATGAATAATTAATATAAAAATAATATTAAATTAATGTTGATAAATGTTAAAGAAATGTTTTTAAAAATTATTATTAAAAATTAATTAATCAATATAACACAAATAATAGATTAATGTTGAATAAATGTTAAATAAATATTTTTAAAATCATTTTTGTAAGTGAATAATTTATGCCATAATACGGATTTTACGATTCTAGTAATAAATGACTCCTGTCGATCCTTAAGGACGATGAATTATATGAATTCAGTACTTCATCCGTTTGCCGCCCCAGACGTGTTAAATCTCATCTATACCATTTTTAAGTACTAGACCAAGTATGAATTACTATAGGAAATCTACTTACTCATTCTATCAGTACTTTACGTCTAAGCTCAACTACTAGAATCTCTAATACTTCAGTACTTTTTACTATATAAGCAAATACTGAAGTACTTGCATCAGTACTTCGGATCCCGGAAGAACTACTAATACTACTACACATTACTTATTTGCCAGTTGTTCAACTACTGAAATACAAGAATAAAATACCAATCGCCAGTAAAAAATTACTAGACTCAGTAATTTATTACTGAGTACTTTAGTAATACTTTTCTATAAGGCAATCGTTCCCATTTCTCCCAATTCCGTACACCTAGGAATATGCCGGCCTGTAGGTATGACAGAGGAAAACATACTTCTCTCTCTTTCTCTCTTTCTCGTGTTTGTTTGTACATCTCAGAAGATGGCGGCGAGTCATGTGACCTGGGACCCTCTACATCAAAAGTGCCGACATTCAGTGTCGCTACTGGGTATAGTTATACTGTGTAAGAACCGACTATGAATACCGGCCGTAGTATCACAGACATGAAGAATAGAACTAAGGAGGACGAACTCCCATAGGCGATGCGTCAGATTCATGAGCCCAAAAGTGGTTGTCGATATTAGTTCGAAGTGCTAATCGAGATGTCGCTTCCGTCCCATTACTGAGTATTCATGTATACAGTGCGAGTGTATGTTAGTAGATTACTACACTCGTGATAGTCGCGATCAGCTGATCAAGTTTACGCGAGCGTTATTTCTGTAATAACTAATTGCGATAATTCACTCGTTTTACGTGGAGTAATTATCGTAATGTTACTGTAGAAGTAACAGTCGCGTATAAAACATATAGTATAAGTGAAGAAGAACGATTTTCTGAAATGAAAAACTGTGTGTTACATATATCTCCTTGGGGTTATATATACAAATAAGATTATATATACAAATAAGATTATATATCAACAATAAGATTACATTTTTTTATTACTTCATACTTTTAAATTGCAATACTTGCAAGAATATGTAAAAGCATAATAGTTTATAGACATACATACATTATAGTATCTTGCACGATTAAATAAAGTTTTTTCAAA